>MU682834.1:59772-110875 GCA_026770625.1 Nicotiana glauca | reverse complement strand
GGGGGGGGGGGGGGGGGGGTCTGACATTCCCTAGTGCCTCGTAACCAAGCAGACAAAAATATCCACTACAAATGGATCAACCCGAAAACTCTTGCCTGAAGAAACCCTTATATTCACCTAGGAGGACCTCTAGGCCATGGGTGAACAATAACATAATGACGCACCGGTGATCTCATTTCTATTAAACAACACAAGGATAAATTGCATGTAGATCCGGGTAGCTTAGCCAACATAATCATGTCCGCAGTGATAGAATAGCTGGGATTGCTCAGTCAGATTAACACCGTTTCTCCAATCCTCCACACTTTCAACATGATTGGGGAAGAAACAAAAGGAGAAATCACCCTCCCAATTAACAAATCTTGCATGACACAAAGCACCAAATTTCAGGTCATCGACGGCGACATGAGGTACAACGCTTTGCTTGGTAGGCCTTTGACACACGATATGCGGGCATTACCCTCTACCTTACACAAGATGGTGAGATTCCCTACAAGAAATGGCATTATAACAATACATGGAGAACAACAGATGGAAAGAGAAATGCTCGCGGTTCACCGTGAGCCATCGACCCCGAGATGATGAGGAAGATTTCTTCGCCCCAAAACCTTTGTCGCCCCCAAAGAATCGGATGTGACCAAATCAACGGTCGAAGAATTGGAACAGACCATTCTGATCGATAACCTTCCGGACCACAAGGTATAGCTGGGCACGAGGTTGACCCCCGAATTCAGGACAAGGTTTATTCAATTCCTTAGTAACAATATCGACTGCTTTGCTTGGTCCCACTTAGATGTGAAAGGTATCTCTTAATAAATAACCTCCCATCGGCTGAACGTTGACCCCAAATTAAAACCTATGAAGAAGAAAAGGAGGCCGCTGTTCGAGGTAAAACACGCATTCATCAAAGAAGAGGTAATGAAACTCTTAAAAATCGGATCCATCAGGGAGGTAAAGTATCCCGAATGAATAGCTAACATAGTAATAGTACCAAAGAAAGGGAATAAGCTCAGAATGTGCGTAGATTATAAGGATTTAAACAAAGCATGCCTAAAGATTCTTTGCCGCTGACCAACACTGATCGTCTGATTGATGCCATGACCGGCCACGAGACTCTCACCTTCCTCGATGCTTGGTTGAGTTATTATCAGATTTAGATGAACCCCGAGAACAAGGAAAATACTTCATTCATCACAAAGTATGGCACATATTGCTATAATGCGATGCCCTTCAGACTAAAAACATAGGAACAACGTACCAATGTCTAGTTAATAAGATGTTCGAACACCAAATATGAAAATTGATGGAAGTATCATTGACGATATGTTAGTGAAATCCCTACGCGTAGAGGATCACCTAACCCATTTGTAGGAAACTTTTGACATCCTCAGAAGCTATTACATGAAGCTCAACCCCCAAAAGTATGCCTTCAGAGTAGGCTCGGGCAATCTTTTTGGCTTCATGGCCTCAAATAGGGAGATCGAGATCAACCCCAACAAAATAAAGTCCATCAAAGAAATCACAATGGTAAATAACATAAAATCCATCCAACGACTGACTGGGCGGATCGTAGCACTGGGTAGATGCATATTAAGGTCGTCAAACAAAAGCCGTCACTTCTTTGCCGTACTCAAAAGAAAGAGCAACTTCGAATGGACTCTAAAATTCCAAGATGCCCTAGAAATGTTGAAACGATACCTGTCAAGCCCACCCTTGCTACACATACCCAAAGAAGATGAAACTTTGTATCTGTACCTGGTCGTATCTGAAATAGCAGTGAGTGGTATATTAGTCCATGAAGATCAAGGTATGTAATTTCCTATATATAATGTAAGTCGACACCGAAACCCGGTATCCCCATCTAGAAAAATTGACACTAGCACTAATAAGCACTTCGCGTAAGCTCAAGCCTTACTTTTAGTGCCACCGCATGTGCGTCCTATCGACCTATCCCCTCTAGAACATACTGCACAACCTGATCTATTGGGCCTATTGGCCAAATGGGCCATCAAGCTCGGAGGGTATGATATCAAATATAAACCTCGAACAAACATCAAATCCCATATCCTAGCAGATTTCGTGGACGATTTTTTGCCATCCCTCATCCCTGAGGTAGAGAAGGAACTTTTGCTAAAGTCAGGCACATCTTCTGTGGTGTGCACCCTATTCACGGACAGTGCCACAAATGTCAGAGGATCAGGACTCAGTATAGTCCTGAAGCCGCCCATTAGCAGCGTAATTCGACAATCCATAAAAACTGCAAAGCTAACTAACATTGAAGCTACGATTGCAAGTCTAGAATTGGCCATGGGCCTGGGGACTGAGTCGATCGAGGCAAAATGTGATTCTCTCCTCGTAAAAAGTCAAGTAAACGGAAGTTATGAAACTCAAGAAGACAGAATGTAGAGGTATCTGGATAAAATCCAAGTCACCTTGCGTCGCGTCAAGGAATAGACTTTAGCCCATGTGCCCCGAGAATAGAACAACGAGGCTGATGCCCTAGCAAGCCTAGGATCGACCGCCAAGGAGGAAGACCTGCTCCTCAGGGCTGTAGTCCAACTAATCAAGTCTATAGTTGATGAGGGTCATGCAGAAGTTAACTCCACCAGCCTGACATGGGATTGGAAGAATAAATACATCACCTATCAGAAGGACGGGAAGCTACCCGCCGACCCGAAAGAATCAAGAGCCTTACGAACCAGAGCGATCCAGTTCTCGCTTGATGAAAATAGGGCCCTGTACAGGAGAACGTTCGACGGCCCCCTAGTAGTGTACCGTGTACCGTGTACTGGGAGACATGGATTATGTGCTCTGAGAGATCCATGAGGGCACCTGCGGAAACCACTCTGGAGCAGGTTACTATTAGGATAGCATGGAAAGGGACACCAAGGAGTTCGTCCGGGGATGCGATAAGTGTCAAATATTCGCTGCATGATCCATTAACCTGGGGAATAATTACATTTCGTCCTATCACCATGGCCATTCATAAAATGGGGAATGGATATCGTTGGCCCTTTTCCAACGGCACCGGGTAAAGCTAGGTTCATTCTGTTTATGACTTACTACTTTTCAAAATGGGATGAAGCGCATACCTTACGAAAAAATAAGAGAGAAGGAGGCCATCAACTTCATATGGGAACACGTCATATGCTGGTTCGAGATCCCATCTGAAGTAATGTGCGACAATGAGAGACAATTCATTGGGAGCAATGTAACTTAGTTCCTGGAGGACACCAAATCAAAAGGGTCCTTTCAACGCCATATCATCCGTGTGCAAACGGCCAAGCCGAATCCACAAGTAAAACTATCATCCTAAACCTGAAGAAGAAATTAAAGAGCTCAATAGGAAAGTGGCGCGAGACTCTACCTGAGATATAAAGTGCATATCAGACGACTTCAAAATCAAGTACGGGTAAAATGCCTTTCTCTCTAGTGTACGACGCTAAAGCATTAATACCTGTGGAGGTCGGAGAGCCAAGCGCTAGATTTTGACACGCCACCGAGGAGACAAAAAACGAGGCCATGACAACAGCCTCTGAACAACTCGACGAAAGGCGGGAAGCCTCACTGGTTCAGATGGCTACCTAGAAGCATAAAATCAAAAGATATAACAATCAGAGAATGAATCTCAAATATTTCAGCATCGGGGACTTGGTCCTGAAGATGGTTACTCTCACTACCTGGAATCCCGACGAAGGGAAACTAGGCCAGAATTGGGAAGGACCGTATTGCATATTCTGAATCATTAGTAAAGGCTCATATAAGCTTGGCACCATGGAAGGCGAGCAGCTCCGGAGCAATTGGAATGTGTCGATGCTCAAACTATATTACTATTAATGCCTTTGATAATGAAATACCCGCGGGAGCCTACGATCGAACGTCACCCTCTCTTCCACGAAAATAGACTTTCACCCCGGAATGAATTTCTGCTGAAAGGGCTTTTTTGATAAAGACAACACACTAGGCCAAACAATTTTAAGGAGCCGAGCCCATAAGGGTCGAGCTCATGGAAACAAAACTATATGTACTTGCAGCCTATATCTACGCCGAGCAATAAAGAATATATTTTTCGGCATTCTCATCGCGGCCTACATCTGCTCCAAAGCAACAAAAGGTAGTTTCTTGGCATTTCATGTTTCAATAAAGATTGTCTGAACATATTCAAACAAAAATACTTCTCTATCAAATGAGTCTGATACACTCGGAGACTCAAAATAAGCAATATGACAACTTTTTCGACCCCAGGATCATAACTCCGGGCTCACCAAGCCCCCAAAAAAGAACTCCGAGCTCACTACTCGGAAAACAACTCCGAGCTCAAGAGAAGCTATCTTCAAACAAACTCGATGACTTGGAAGCTATCACCAATCGCCATGCACTGGAAAATCAAAAATTGTAAGACCCTAATGGGTAGACTTAGTAAAACTAGATATATTCTCAATAACTATAGGACCTCAACAGGCATGGCAAACGATAAGACCTTAACGGACATGGCAAACTATAAGACCTCAACATGCATGGCAAACTGTGAGACCTCAACATGCATGGCAAATTGTAAAACCTCAACAGGCATAACAAACTGTAAGAGCTCAACAGGCATGAAAAATCCCATAGTTTAGGCTATATGTTGCATTTGTAAGAAACCCTAAAAGGAATACCGTCAGTGTAGACACCTAAAACTGCTTCTCGGGATCAAAAATGGCCCCGAAAAATGCATATGACTCCGGTCAAAACGACTGCTACATCCCAAAAAAAGCGATTTGGCGCCGCCCGACTGTTGCTAAAAAATCCTCCAAATCTACTTCGGAAAGAACCGATTAAACACGAGCTTCCCTCAATAGGAAAATAACGAGTCTCGACCATGTCAACTCCAAAATTGAAAAAGTGTCGATCCACTCGACCTATGGTCTATAAGCCTTCTAAAGTACTCAAAACATTGCTAACTACAACTTGAAATTGAGGTTCTTTTAGAACCGTCATCAAGTCAGGCAAAATAATCAATAAGACCTTAATGAGAGGAAACAAAGCCTACAAAAAGCCTCCGGGCCTTACATCAAACAACGTAAGTTCCATTGTCACCGGCTAAGAAAAGCCTCTGGGCCTCACACCGAAAGGTCTTTACGACCATTGGCTTGAAAATTGACAACTTGAGGATTAAAGTGAGATCCAATCGTACCACATTTGGAGAATGGATCCAAAAAGTTAAACTAAGTAAAGCCTCTGGGCCTCATATCAAAAGGTCTCTATGACCAAACAACATAAGTGCCATTGTCGTCGGCTAAGCGAGCCTTCAGGTCTTATACCGAAAGGTCTCTATGACCAAATAGCATAAGTTCCATTAGTCGTCAGCTAAAGAAAGCCTCTGAGCCTCATACTGAAATGTCTCAATGACTGAATAGCAGAAGGGCCACCACCACTGGTCGAAAGCTAAAATGAGAGTCAATGGTCAATTATAGCTCAAGCTGCAACACGACTCTAAGATTCGATCTAGAAAATCACCAAATGCCCAATGCGGGAACAAAAAACACTATCGCCAACCGGAGCCCCCGAAAGGATCAAAGGCCAATTACAGCTCGAATCGTGACACGATTCGGAGACTGGACCCAAGGATTATAGCACGCCTGATAGCACAACACAAAAACCGTTATCTCCAACTCAAACAAGCAGAGCTCCAGGATATATCAAGCCTGAGTCGGGTTCCTAACTCAAAGACTAGCTCCAAGAAAATTGCAAAATACCTAAAAGCACGACACAAATACCACCATCACCGATCGTGGGAACCTGGAAGTTAAGGGTCGATTACAGCTCGAGTCACAGCATGACTCTAGAATCGGATCCCAAGTTAAATGAGAAAAAGCCAGAGCGTAAAGGTACGAAACCCCCGAGCAACTCTTGGCAGGGATCACATCAACCAGCCCGGAATGGGATACAAAGCTACACTATTGATTCAAAGCTCTCGCTAATAAAGGAAATAAATTTACAAGATTGTTTTGTTTCTACATACAATGAAATGAAAACTCGATATACAGTTAAGAAAAAAAAAGGAAAGAACAACATAAAATAAGCTTATAGATCCTCGGGCAGCCCCTTATCAATAGCATCCCTTCTCTCTGGAGATCCTCCCCTGCTTCTAACACTGCTTGAGCCGCCATTCAATATATCCTCAGTGGTTGATATTTGAGGGTTAGGCCAAACACGACTCGCAGCTCGAGGCAAAGCCAGGCTTACCACTCCGAAGGCCTTTTTCACACAGAAATCTTCAGAGACAGCTTCTTCCCCACGTAAAGATACAAGCGCCTCACCCTCAACTGTCATCCAAAGTAGTGCGGCCACCAGCCCGGAACAGAGATCCTTATGCTTGTAACTATCCTCCTTCGCATCTAGAAGCTGGCGCTCAGCCAAGGAAAACCTCCTCGTAAGGCTGACCCTCTTAAAAGTCACCTCATCCACGCGGTGACTAAGCCCGAGGATCTAAACATCCCTGGCCCTGAGCTCCCATTTTAGCGAAAGTGTCTCCCTCTCAAACTGTGCAAGTTGGAGCCCGAAGATTTAAAAGCAATGGCCTCCTATAGAGGCCCAAGAAAATAGCACGGACGAAGAATGAAGTACCTGTTCGGTTAAAATGACTTTCTCATGCTCGCAACAGCTTACCTCGTCCTGATACTGATCGAGAGATTGGCTGTAAAGCATTTCGGCCTGAAAGAGCATAAAAAGTTAAGAAATCAATGATCGTAATGGACCGAAATAATAGAAAAACAATAAAGGAGTTTACCTGCATGCAAACCTTCCCATCTCGCCAAAAATAGAGGGATCATTGACCCTAGAGCTACCCTCAAGATTGATCACAAGACACCCAAGTGCGTCTCCACCTTCAACCAATGCGCCCACCTCGGAAGCATCCTTACAAGGTTTGCCTCGTGGTCTAGAAGGTTGGGGTGATCCCCCCTTTAGGGAATCGACGATAACTAATGAACCAATAGGGTCAGATTGAATGCCCGACCACTGTTCATCATGGGTCCATGATCGAAATCTCTTCAAAGCACCTGCTAAAGACGTCCCGGCACGTGAAAGACTCCGGCCACCCGTCGATTCAAAATCGGTACTCGATACTCCATCCGTTGTCTTATCACTATAATGACAAGCCACAACAACATTAGATTCTTACGCGCATGCCTCGATCTCCTCAACCCGAGGAATTGTCGGTCCCAACGACCTTTGAAGGGTGCCAAAGGACTGTGTTCTCCCTTACCTTCAGCACGGGGATTTCCTGATGCAACTGAAGCCAGAATTTGTAAGTCAACATTGGATTCCTCAACTTTGGCCCTTTTCAGCTCTGACAGGTTGATCAAAGCATCCCTCTACCTTTTCTTCTCCTCGTCAATCATTCAGATATCTCCTCCAGCATGCGACGCTTCTTTTATCAGTAAAACCCCTCCCAGACATGCATAAGGGTTAGCAGTATAGAAAGGGAAGGGCCATCAGTATCAAATTGCAATGGGATGGGCAGGTATGACAATAACTCGAGACTCACCATGATCTTTCCCCTCCCATCGGGCTCGGGACAGATCCTACTGAAAGTACAAGAGGGGGGTGAATTGTAAATTATTAACAATAATTCGCATACAAGTTGACTTATAACTAGAGTAGTCGACTGTATATATAAGCAAACAGGTGTAGTATCTTAAAATAAAATGCAGAAAGTAAATTACAGGAACTAAAGACACCATGATTTTATACTGGTTCAGATTCAAAGTGAATCCTAATCCAGTGCCCTTGGGTTGCAAGGGAGTTCTCTATAAGCAATTGAATATTTTTGAGTACATATGTGACATATTTTGCGTAGTTCTTCTAGCACTCATTTTATATAATGCCTCACCAGTTATGTACCCTCTTTTTATCCCTGACTTGTTACACAACAGATTTAAGTAAACTACTATGCTTGTTTGCAGTAAAATAAGGAAAGTATTTTGATTAGCTCAAAGTATGTTGGACGAGGGTTTATACAGGAGTATTTATACTATAATGATAGGAATTCGTCAACCCAAGGGATTTGATCCTTGGAAAGAAATGATTCTTTCCAAGAATAAGGAGTTAGTCGTTGGCTCCTTTTGATCTTATTTCCTTTGGAAGATAGTTGTATTGTAATATGTTCCTTGATTTTTGGATCTTCTAAATATGTTTGCTTCCCAAATCTTCTGCCATGATACTGCCTTGAGTAATTCAACTTCGCGAATCTTTTGTCTTGATAGTTCCAGTTCCGTCAATTATTTTGCTGTTTGATTTGAGGTATATTTGATTTCCTAGATTCACGTCGTCAGTCCAGATTTGTTTACTGAATAATTATTTCCTTCCTTTCAAATCTTTTCAAGTGAGTCCTTTCCTTATTATCTTGGCAGACCCTTTTTATTCCTTGGGTTCCTGCACATGTATATTAATTGCATCATTAAAACATGATCTAACAATCTCCCCATTTTTGATGATGGCAAAATAATATACTGTATAAATAACAAACACCAGTTGACTTATATGTATTTTATTAGTCGAATTGGCTCCCCCTCAATGTATGTAGTTGACTTGTACCTGTACAATGTTCATATATAGTAGAGAACTGCCTATATTAAAAAAATGTGCAGCATGAGCCACACATAGTTGACTTGTTTACCTATATTTGTATAGTACCTGTTCACCTAATAACATATAAAAAGTGCACAAACACACAATTCCAGAACACATAGCAAACACAAAGTGCCAGATATTAATAGTCTTTTCTCCCCCTTTATGACATTAGCAAAGAGGGATGAGACAGAGCAAAGAGTGAGCAAAATATGATCATCCAATGGCTAATAAAATAGCACACACAAAAAAAATAAGAATTATCCTGGGGCACAGTCTACCAAAACACATTATTTTAAAAACAACCAAACTAGCGACGTAGGAAATAGGTAAAAGTGTTGCAGATGGCCTCCGTCAGCTGTTCGAAGATTGTATTTGCAGAGATGCTCATACCATCCATCCTATCATGAACCTCCTTGAAAGCTTTGACAGCATTATCCCTAATACAAAGAACAACAACTCTAATCTTCGACACAACAGACCCTGTTTCCTTGGAGATAGAATGAATATCACCCATAATGGACTGAGTAGCTGAAAGAAGTTTCAGGATGTCAGAGAGTTTGGATTCAATGTAACTGAGCTTGTCACTCAGCTCAGAACTAGCAAGAGCAGGAGGTGGAACTTCTGAGGATTTTTTGGCTTCTATTGGAGTGTGTTTGGCTTCACTCTCACTTTTCTTTACTCAGGAGCCCTTAACACTCACATACCCCATACTTGCAAAAGCTCTAGAGTTGTAACATTTTGAGATAGAGACGAAAGGATAATCAAATAAAGAGATTTTATGCGCTTCAAGAATATGGGTAATTGCCATACCATATGGTAAACTTGTACGGTCCTCGACACTCTCTATCATGAAATTTATGACCCAACATGAAAGTTTGAGTTCGAGTTGGATAATGAGATAGTGAATAAAGAAAGTATCTCTTTGAGAGAAGGCTGAAAATGACCCAGTGCGGGGAAGCAAAGTGGTGGCCACAATGTGGACCAGAACTCGGGTCTCAAAACTCACATAACTAGGACCCAGTTGAATAGGAAGCGTTGCAGAGTGGTTTTCGATGATGCATTGTTTGGCTTGGTGAAAGGAAATCTCAAAGTTTTGAGGTCGAACATTTTCAAACAGAGTGGGGAAACCGGAGCAGTGATATTGAAAAATCGAATCAAACAAAGCACAATCAAGAGCAATGCGTTTACCTAGCATAAGGGATTCAAGTCTATCTGATTTATTAGAGTGGAGATTAGCATAGAACAAACGGACTAGGGTCTCATAAACTCTAGGTGGATGAACAGAGAGAAATATTTCCCATCCCTGATAGACAAAAAAAACCTTTTACCTTACAGTTGAGAGCCTCCATATCATCAAGATCCGTGATTTTTCAATGGGCGATAGGCTTATCCTTTAGAGAGAGAAAAAGATCCCTATTTGGGTAGTCCCAGAAATTTAGGTCAAAATCAAGAGAGGCTGAAAAATCAACTTTTGATTTCTTTGGAGTAGGGGGGATAGGTGACTCTTCCATGGGACATTTTTCTAGGGATTTTTCTCCTAGAGGTTGGGATGGTTCAGAGAGATCACTTTGGGATGAGGCGTACCCTTCAGAATGATCAGACCATAAGTCTACTTGCTCAGGCAGAGCGGAAGATGTTTTTGCTCCTGAGTGGGAGCTTCTCCGGGTAGAGGCAAAGGTCTTGGAGTTTTTCGCCATTGGAGAGGAGGATTTGTAGAAGGTGTTGGAGAGAGAGATGTGAGGGAGACTAAAAGGGTTTTCTAACTTAAGATGAAAAAGTTTGACGGTTGAGTGCAGAAAAGGAAAAGGTGTCAGTTGAGAAAATGTGATGATTGGCTTTCCATCTTCATACTGCGAACTGATGTGAAAAGAGAGGGAAAGAATCGGAGTTGAAATTAATACGAGGGAAAGGACAAGTATAACACCTTTTTGTTAAAAATAGAACATAGGTCCTAAGAGTTCTTTGACCAACAAATAATATTAAGTAATTTCCTCAAAGAACAAAATCTTTCTTCTAGCAAGGGTTTAATAAAAATATCTGCTAATTGGGTAGTGTTACCAACAAATTCGATTTCTATATCACCTTTAAGGACATGATCTCTAATAAAATGGTGCTTAATATCTATATGTTTAGCTCTAGAGTGATGCACAGGAATCTTTGAAAGACAAATAGCACTCGAATTATCACAAAAAATTTGTATAGGTTTAAACGAAAGTTCATAGTCACCCAGTAGATGAGACATCAATTAAAATTGCGCACAACACTGTCCAATTGCAATGTACTCACCTTCTGTGGTGGATAAGGCGACTGATGCATGCTTTTTGCTATTCTAGGATATTAGTGCATTTCCTAGTAAATGACACATGCCGCTTGTGCTTTTTCTATCTTCTCTATAACCTATAAGATCAGCATCTGAAAAACCTTCTAATTTAAAAGAATTAGAGCAAGGATACCATAGTCCACGAGATACTATTCTAATAAGATATTGAATGATCTTTACAGCAGTTAGATGTGACTCCTTGGCAGCCGACTGAAACCTGGCACATTTATATACGCTAAACATAATATCTGGTCGACTTGCTGTCAAATATAGTAGGGATCCAATCATTCCTCTGTATTTGGTTTCATCGACTGGAGTGCCCTGTTCATCTTTATCTAAATTTGTAGTTGGGCTCATAGGAGTTCCAATTAATGTGGCATTGCTCATGAAATTTTTTTGAGTTAGCTCCTTTTTATATTTAGCCTGACAAATGAAGGTTCCTTCTTTGATTTGTTGAATTTGTAGCCCAAGAAAGAATGTAAGTTCTCCCATCATGCTCATTTCAAACTCACTTTGCATAACACTTGTAAATTCCTTGCACATAAGTGGGTTACCAATTCTGAAAATAATATCATCAACATAAATTTGAATAATAAGATTACCTTCTGTTGATCATTTAATGAACAAGGTAGTGTCTATCTTACATCTGGTAAAGCCATGATTAATAAGAAAAGTGCTTAATGTATCATACCAGGCACGTGGAGCTTGTTTCGAACGATACAGTGCTTTAGAAAGATTATATACATGATATGGAAATTTCGAGTCCTCAAAGCCTGGAGGCTTTTTTACAAATACATCTTCCTCGATGAATCTGTTTAGAAAGACACTTTTGACATCCATTTGAAATAGCCTGAACCCCTTAAAAGATGCATATGCCAGGAGAATTTGTATAGATTCCAACCGAGCTATTGGAGCAAAAGTTTCATCATAGTCGACTCCTTCTTGTTGTGAATAACCCTGAGCAACTAATCTTGCCTTATTTCTTATGACTTTTCCATCCTGGTTCAACTTGTTTTTGAATACCCATTTGGTTCCAATTAAGAATACATTGTCAGGTTTGGGTATTAATTTCCATACTTGATTCTTGCTGAATTGATCCAATTCTTCTTGCATTGCTTGCACCCAACTAGAGTCCTTTAGTGCCTCTTCCACCTTGTTTGGCTCGACTTGAGAGATTAAAGCAATATTTGCTTTCTTTTTGAAAGCTTCCTTGGTTTTTATTCCTTCATTTTGTTCTTCTATAATATACTCCTGAGGATATTCGGATTCATTTCTCCACTCATTTAGTGGAGCTGTATTTGTAGTCAACTTAGCTAGTTGATCTGTAGTATTGCTGCAGTTTTCTTCAGCTGACTCAATCAAGCTAATCGTGTTAGTCGACTCTTGTGATTTTCCCTTATCCTGTGTCTCTTGGATTTGCTCTTCGTCACTTGCATTTGTTCCTTTATCGACCAAGGTATTATTTTCATCAAAAATAACATGTATAGATTCTTCTACACATAGAGTGCATTGATTAAAAATTCTAAAAGATCTATTGTTTAAAGAATAGCCAAGAAAAATACCTTCATCACTTCTTGGATCAAATTTACCAAGATTTTCCTTACCATTATTGTGAACAAAACATTTGATTCCAAAGGGATGAAAATAACTGATATTTGGGAGTTTACCTTTCCAGAGTTCATAGGGGGTCTTTTTCAGAATTGGCCTTATGAGACAACGATTGAGAATACGACATGCAGTACTTACGCCTTTTTCCCACAGATGATTTGGCAATGAATGTTCAAGTAGCATGGTTCTTGCCATGTCTTGCAGGGTTATGTTCTTTCTTTCCACGACCCTATTTTGCTGTGCCGAGCATGGTGCAGAGAAATGATGAGTGTAACCTTGATCATTACAAAAGTCCTCAAATGCTCTGCTTTCAAATTCTCCTCCAAGGTCACTTTGAATTTTTGAGATTAGATGTCCTTTTTTTTCTTTCAATCCTTTTGAGGAAAACTTCAAAATTCCTTAAGGCTTCATCCTTATGAGATAAGAAAACCACCCAAGTGAAACGTGAAAAGTCATTGACAATAACAAATGCATATTTCTTACCTCCTAAGCTAGCAGTTCTAGTGGGTCCGAATAAACCCATATGAAGTAGTTGAAGTGGTTTTGAAGTGGACACAATGTCTTTATTTTTTAAAGAGTTTCTAGTTTCCTTACCTATTTGGCATGCATCACAAATATGAGTTCTGGAAAAATTCAGTTTAGGTAAGCCAATAACTAAATCATATTTGGACAGTGTTTCAATCAAATGCGTGCTTGCATGGCCATGTCTTTTATGCCATAGCCAGGGATCATCAGAAATAGGGGTTAAGCAGATATAACCGTTTATATTTTCTAACCCATCAAGAATATAAACATTTCCATACCTTTTTAGAGGAAGGATTATCTTACCTGATTCATCTTCAATATCACACCCTGCTCTTTTAAACTTTACCTCGTAGCCTAAATCGCACAGTTGACTTATACTTAGGAGATTGTAATTTAGGCCATCAACACGATAAACTTCTATAATATCACAATTGTTGTTGAAGGAAATTATTCCAGTGCCAACTATTTTGCCCCTTGAATCATCTCTAAATCTTACACTCCCTCCATCGATATTTGTAACTTCTTTGAACTGGTTTTTATCACATGTCATGTGGCTGGAACAGGTATTATCTAGATACCATTTTCCTTTGTGGCTTATTCTGCGGTGTTCCTACAAAACAAGATGATCACTTTCTTTTAGGTACCCAAGCTTGCTTGGGTCCTGGAGAGTTAGTATTACTAGGTTCAAGATTTTTGGGCTTCCAAAACCATCCTGACATATTGGATTTTTGAAAGTGATGACTTGAATATTTATGACCATTTTTATTACAGTAATGACATTTAGCTCCTGACCTATTTTCAGATCTCACATAATTGTTGGAACCAGCTGATATAGAGTCAGCTGGTTTCTTCAGCTAACATTTAAGTCATTTGGTCCGACCGACTGGTCGATTTGGTTCTGATTGGTTCATTTCCAGTTGACTTGTGAGTCGTCTGGTTTGACCTCACAAAAATTTGACTGGTGGATTTACGCAGGCTGTTAAGCTGTATTTGCAATTCCTCGAACTCTTCTTGAAGTACATCCTTTTCTATTTCACATACTTCAAATTTGAGTTTCCAGTCTTTGATTTCCTTGGTGAGCCTCTTAAGTTCATCTATCATTTTTTAAGACTCGTTTAGGGAAGCATCAAGAATATCCTGCAATTCGTTACATCTTTCACAGTCATAAGATCTTACCTCGCTAGTTTTGGCTCGTGCCATGAAACAATTTTCATCATCTGAATCATCTTCATCCGTCTAGCACCCCGTGGTTTTGTCTATCTCATTTTCTAGAATAGTCATAAAGCAAAGATTTGCTATCTCTTCATGATATGATTCATCTTCATCGCTCCAGCTTCCGAAGGATTTGTTTTTGTTGAAGCCTCTAGAGATCTTCCTTTTCAGTTCTGGACATTCACCTTGAATGTGCCCGAATTTTCCACATTCATAGCATTTGCCGTTATTCTTGTTCTATTCATTGTATTTTCTAGATCGTCTTGAAGGAAATCTTCCTTTCCTTGTATTCATGTATCTTCTCATTAGTCCATCCATGTTCCTAGACGTCATAGAAATCTCTTCTTGTGGAGCTTCAGGATCATCAGTTTCATTTTTAGCTAATTTAGTCGATGCTTTGAATGTGAATGTTCTCTCTTTTTCTTCTTGATTTGTCTTTTTCAGATGCGTCCTTTCAAAAGCAATTAATTCTCCACGCAGTTCATCGTAGGATAATTGTTTAGGTCTTGAGATTCGAGCGTGACTACCTTGGTCTGCCATGTGGTTGGCAAACTTCTAAGAATTTTTCTGACTTGCTCACTACTGGTGTAAGGCTTACCAAACGCTTTTAAGTCACTGATTATCTTACTGAATCTAGCAAACATTTCCTCAATAGATTCTCCTTCTTTCATTGACAAAAGTTCGTAGTCATGAACTAGCATGTTGATGTGAGTCTCCTTTACTTTTCTGGTTCCTTCATAAGTAACTTTAAGTTTGTCCCACGTTTCTTTGGCTGTATCACAACTAGATATTTTTTCGTATTCCTCACCACTAATAGCATTGTGAAGTAGATTCTTTTTCTTGTTCTTTAATTGAACTTCTTCTAGTTGTTCCTTTGAGTATGAGTTTATCTTAATAGGATCAGCAAGTGGTGGAGTGCTAGCGGGTAGTGGGTAATTTCCCTTCTTGATGACTCTCCATACTTTAACATAGTATGCTTTTGGCAAAGATTTCCATTCGCACCTTCCAGTGAGAAAAGTGTTGTCTATTGAAGTATGGTGGTCTAAGTTGTGAAGTTCCTTCCTGAAATAGAGCGCCTATGATCACCTTATTTGCCATGATATTTTCTCACAATCTGTTAAGCAAAAGATAAATGCGAGCCAAGCTCTGATAACAATTGAAAGTACAAGAGGGGGATGAATTGTAAATTATTAACAATAATTCGCGTACAAGTTGACTTATAACAAGCGTAGTCGACTGGATATATAAGTAAGCAGGTATAGTATCTTAAAATAAAATACAAAAAGTAAATTGCAGGAATTAAAGACACAGGGATTTTATACCGGTTCGGATTCAAAGTGAATCATAATCCAGTCCCCTTGGGTAGCAAGGGAGTTCTCTCTAAGAAATTGAATATTTTCGAGTGCACATGTGATGGATTTTGCGTAGTTCTTCTAGCACTCGTTTGATACAATACCTCATCAGTAGAATAAGGAGAGTATTTTGGTTTGATCAAAGTATGTTGGACTAGGGTTTATACAGGAGTATTTATACTACAGTGATGGTAAAGACTTTGTCAACCCAAGGGATTTGATCCTTGGAAAGAACTGATTCTTTCCAAGAATAAGGAGTGAGCCGTTGGCTCCTTTTGATCTTTTTTGCTTTGGCAAATGGTTGTATTGCAATATGTTCCTTGATTGTTGGATCTTCTAAATATGTTTTCTTCCTAGATATTCTCCCGTGATACTTCCTTGAGTACTTCAACTCCGCGAATCTTCTGTCTTGATAGTTCCAGTTCCGTCAATTATGCTGCTGTTTGATTTGAGGTATATTTGATTTCCTAGATTCATGTCGTCAGTCAGATTTGTTTACTGAATAATTATTTCCCTCCTTGCAAATATTTGCAAGTGAGTGAAGGGCATCCCCTCTATCATGCCCAAATAATTCCTTATCATATAACCATGCACCAGAACGAAGGATGGATCTGACCCAGGGTTACCTGATAACTCCTCCAGAAATTGAGGATCACAGAATCTATCGAGGGCAAAGACTGTACCGTTGGTCCTAAAGTAGATGAGTAGGCATAAATGCTTAGAAAACCAGCCCTATAAGTTGTGATTTCTTCATCCCGAGCAGGTATCTCCATGAGCACAGCATCCCCCAAGCCACAATCGACTTTCACTCTCCCTATATCCGTTATGCAACTGAGGTAGCAAGTCACTAGTTTGCGACATCCCCATTTTGAAGAAGGTCTTCCGACCCTATAGTCCGAGGTCATTAAGAAGGGTCCTGGGACACACTTCTCAACTTTGGAAGGGGACGTAACTTCTTCTTGGGAGAAGAACGAAGATGATGATCCCACCATGTCACAAGAAGCTGTTATAGAAATGTTTTCCGTCCTTGAAAAAGCCTAGAAAAGGGAGAAAGCAAGGGAAGTTGTGCTCCTGGGAAGAGAACAAGGAGAAATAGAAAGACGGTCTTCAGAAAAAAGTTCCAAATAAAATCCGGATAGGAAGAAGCAAGCTTTTATAAAGACATCGCAGATATATTAAAGGGAGCCAACTGCCGAAGTTAATATTGAAGTCCGCAGCAGCAATGCTCGAGGCATATCTTTGCAGCCCGCAATCACTCTCAGGGACGCCGAGGGAAGTAAGAATTCATAATCGCTTCTCATCACTCCGCATCACCTTCCGCTCCAAGAAACGCGGAGACTATCTGTACGCGGTAAAATCAGAAGACTTGATTTTGTGCTATAAAGATATCTTAGAAGCCTTCCCAGAGATCTTGAGGGTGGAAGGCCTTGGTCAAGTTCTCTGTCTCAGGGCTCGTTGCACTCCGAATCGAAGGAGCAAGGTCCGAGGTCAGAATAGAAGAAGAAATCTCCTAGCCCTGTGGCTACACCTGACATATTCAGCCTATCTGGAGCCTACTAAGTGGACTCGCGTAAAGCCATCCCATCTTTGTATTCTCGTGATAAATATACATGCATTTTACAGAGTCCCCTCCCCTATAAAAAGGGGACTCACCCTTCCTTGTAAAGGACGTATATTGCTCCACTTTTCCAATAATCAATAATATTTCTCTCCATCTCTTTCTTCTAAGTTAACTGTGTTCATCGACCTTGAGGTCGCTCTAGAATTTTATTGTTCTTCATTTGTTCTTCATCATTTAGCTCAAGATTGATTGTATAAAGCCTTGTATACACATATTTTTCTGTTATCCCCCTCCCGACTACCCTTGATAAGATTACCTTCGATAGGTCCGAGGTAGGCTCGAGGCCTGGCCCCGAGGTATCTACTAGCTTGTTCTAAGAACCGGGAACGTCCCCTTACTGGTTTGACTATTACTTTGGCTAGCTTGATCTTCACTATTTTACTATGCATTTAGCACCAATCACCCTTACAAACTAGCTCGGGAATAGATCATATATTGTTATAAACTCATTTATAAATTTAATTGTTGTTACCATTTTCACGGTAAATAAAGTGCAAAAGCTCAAAACGTCTGATTGGGTCGTCACATCCTCTCCCACTTAAACATACGTTCGTCCTCGAACGTGCCCATAGTCGTTCCAAAAGCCAACAGTCATGGTATAACCTTACTACGCACATACCTGGAGGTGATACCACGTCACCTTATCTTATATAGGTCCAGCAACACAATGTAACTGAAATTGAAGAATCCAACCTAGCCCATAAACCTTAGAGCGACATTTCCACTTCTGAAATAATCCACAAGAACAGAATCTCATAACTATACTCTCAATAAGCCCGAACAAGCTGTAACAAACCATATCTAAAAGCTCAGATGCAATTATAGGGTATACCGCCTAACTCAAACACTCGTAGCGATGACTTTTGATCCCAGCTGTTGCTCAAAACACTAGAATATCGATAATAAACTTCTTATCAAATAAAGTATCATTCCAACACTTCCGTATACTGCCAATAATAAATGAAACACGTAGAAAGTCATAACCATTCCTCATATTAACCATTCATGAAGCCACTTCTCTGTTGGCAAGGACCATAGCAAATTTTTGAGCTGAACATCGACATTATCCTTCCAACACGCTGAAATAGAATTTGTTTGTATTTATTCTAGATCCAACACAACTACCTTGGTAAAATGGCACATCTATACAATTTTAAACCACAACACGTGCAATCCGCGCACCAATAATCAACAATCCGAACATACTAAAATCATAAAAATGACTCAAATGAGAGGTTTGTACCGCAAGATCTCCAGTATCCCCCCTCCTCAAACACAATGCTGAGAACCCATCACACATCGTAGAAACTGAACACATGATTCCAACCGGAAGGGTAATAACTCCACATAACTTTGCCGCAATACGTGACCCAATCAGAACACTGGTCCACATGAAATACCTCAAGTTACTATGCTCCAAATCGACAACTACGCACAATTTGATGTGCAGAACTAAGGAAAATCTTTATACCCACGGAAATGCAATTGACATAAGATTACACAAACCTGAAAGGATATAACCGATACGTCATCCACCAAACGATACCCAATACTTTTCGTTCTCGAATTCCACTAAGAGGCCCCAATAAAAACACACCACATGTGCCAATCAAATCCTAACGGTTCGCATCACGGAAGATAACTTATATATCTTCCCAGATCACTAATAATCTCAACAACAATTGAATCAACACATCCCTCACTCCGGATCTGAATCAATGGCGGGAGTCTCTACACTGACGTCCCTCACAAAGGCCAAACATGGAGGAAACTCCTTCCAAATCATCCGCTGGATCTTCAAGATGAAATCACCTTATTGAGAACATAAACCGTCGAACCTCGCCACTCAATCGGTGGCATCCCTAGCACAGCCAACATTGCCGTCTTACTGCAATAATCCATAATGACACGACACGGAGACCACCAATCCATACAATATCACATCACGATCTAACATACTAATCAACAAAGGATCCACTCGGATATCCAAACCCCGATATCTACCGCACAAAAACAATATGTGTGGTCCACAACCACGACCTAACCTATTTATGAGAACTCTAGTCTCCAAATCCACATAGCACGTGAATCACCATATACGATCCCAACTCCACCGTCGGATATATAACACACCTCTAATACACAATCATCCCACGAGAAGTACTCTTATAATTCTTCTGTGTCACCAAGCGACTCGAATATCTGTAGTCGATCCAACAAGAAACCGCTGCAATACTAATAAAGTATCATGCTCTCAAACCCATCACCCTTTCAAAAATTAAACTCTCATCAAGCCATATTAGTTAGTAGTATTATTTATCTAATCATCATAAATTGTCCATGCTGCTTAAGAATCTATGACCTTCCTCTCCGAACTGAACCGTGACCTTACACATGCAACTCTCAATCCTACACAACATACCGCATATAACATACCATCCTATGATAAATATGAGAACTTCATAATCCACTCCGAGCTACAAGCAACTATGTACTAAACCGGCCATGAACTTTTCCATTTGATCCCCTCTAGGATAAAATCACTATGCATCACATGCTCCTCGTGCCAATAGAAAATATACATCTCTAACCATGGTAGAAATTATCAAGAACTCTACGAATCCCCTTTGCACACAAAACCGAACCACTAGGACTGACTCCTTCTAACTCCAACCAAGCTGCACAAGCCATCAAAAACCTAAGAGCACTGCCACGAAATACCTGTGAAAACCCACCACTTCATAAGTACCCAAGAACCGATCATATCCATTACCATGTCGATCCAGTGTACTACCAAGTTGTCCTAATCCTATGAGCTCCTTTTAAATGTCCTTCAAATTTATATGTTTCTTGCTAGTACATCACTACCCTTAACTATAACTTTTCTCACAAAATTTAACATAAAACCACACCACTTAAGGCTCATAAGCTGCTGGATACTCTCTTAAATATTTCCCAATCGCACCACATTCCAAATATCTACCCTGAAGGAACTTCCTGCGAGTTCGAAGCCATTGACTTCCTAATACTAATATATAGAATCCCATAAATGATATAGAAGTGACACAAGTCTTGACACCCTCCAATGCAAACCTCAGTTTCTAGCCAAATATACAACTTGGAAAATTTCCAATTATTACATGTAAACTCTTGAACCCATTAGGTCATTGTCGAAAGTATTCCACTCTACTCAAACCGTGATTAGACTAATTAAACAAACGGAACAACCTGTACCTCATTAGCACTACAAATCATAGAATGTAACCTCACCCTAATACAACCAAGCAACTTCCTGCTCTACGCACCGCACATCTTTTTCTAATACCCACTCAGGAGGTACTGTGATTCCTATACACCTATGAAGCATAATATAATAATTGCCAAAAATTTCTTTTACTCGAGCCATCCTTGGTCTCAAGCTCTATAAGCAATAACTAATTCACCAGCATGTCTCAAACTGAAACCAACCTAGCATATAACCGTGCAATCAACTAATTAATAGCCAACTCCCCCACTTAGCTCGAAAGAATAGATCAAAACACACAATAAATCATAATGCGCATACTCTATCACTGCCATAATACCATAGTGAGATTAACTCAATCCTTCGTAAGCTCGTACAACACAGACCATATACTACCCCAAATCTTCTTCAAATATTTTACTCAATTTAAATTCCAACACATATTTTTCATTTGGAAATGATATATTCTCAATAATGACATGAGGATCGCACAACTTCAGAACACCCACAGGAGATAACCTACCTGCTTCACCTCAAACTAGTATTTCTTTATGCCTTTCCAATTTCGTAAAAATTACGCAGTCATTTAATCTTCCTAAGTCTGAACTTATCTGACAACATGAAATCTACTTCACTTACCAACGAGGCAACATGAAAAGGACTTTCACTCACGCCCATATCTCGGGCCATACATCAAATCACGATGGGAATCAAGCATTGAATAGTTCTTACTACCCCTAAGCAGACCCTTCTCATCTCATTCAAATCATTTGAATATATCTCGCAGTCACATCATACTCATCACATGGTCATCCAGACATCACTTCCACTAATAGGGACACTATCAAACATATGAATTCAAAAAGCACCTTCTCACACAATCAGCACCTCAGTGCTCAAGCTACATGCGAAACCTGGCCTTAAGTCCTCCAGACTGGCCCAATATCATTGCACAAAAATCACATCTTGCCCCTCGATAAGGAGATCTGAAGCCATCAATGCACAGTCGATATCGAGCGCTTATATGCGTATACGAATGCATGGAAGGAATTCAAAGAGCTGCATTCCAAGATGAATCAAGAACGCACGATAAGAATTAAAGAATATGAAGTTTTTCCTAAAATTTTTGCATCCTCCCGATGATAAGTATAGACGTCTCCGTACCGATCCGTGAGTATATACTCAAATTGCTCATGACTCGTAAGACCGATGTAACCTAGGATATTATACCACCTTGTCACGACCCAAAACCCAGACCCGGTCGTGAGGTACCTCTCATGAAGACAAGGCCAGCCGACATACTCCCAATTCATTTTATGCAATTAGGATAATACAAATTAAGTCCTTCAAATAATCATAATCCTAAAATAACGTAAAACAGTGCGGTTGTGGAATAGACATAGCCCGACATCGGGGTGTCACTAGTCACGATCATCTACTTAGGTCTAAATATAATGGAATTTGTAAAAATGCATTAGATACAGTCTAATGAAATCAAAAGGGTGAAAAGTAGTATTGCAAACGTCAGGCAGCTACCTTGATTAACTCTAATGACTCTACCTCTGAGCAACCAATAACCGCTACCAGGTTACGAAACACTTGAATATGCACACAAGGTGCAGGGAGTAAAGTGAGTACTCCAACTCAGTGAGTAATAATAATAAATGCAAACTGAGTAATAATAAATCACGTAAAGGCACATCATCAGGCTATAACGAAGTAGTACAAGCCAGTAAAAGCAGTAAAATAGTAAAAATATGTAAAGTCACATTAGTTCAATTTAAGCTTCTTCAAAATACTTTTTTAATAGTTAAGCAAGTAAATGACAGGCAATAAAGAACAACGAACACATAAAGAATCATCCCTCGGGCACAATATCAACAGAATTAGCCCCCCAGGCACAATACCAACCGAAGCAGCCCCTCGAGCAAACACATAGAACAATACCAACCCCACGGGTATAATAATAATAGAATCAGCCCCTCGGGCAATAACATAGAACAATACCAGCCCCTTGGGCTATATCTCATATCACAATGGGTATTCCCGCTCACTAGGGGTGTACAGACTCCGAGAGGGGCCCTTTACGGCCCAAATGCAATAACAAGCCATCTTGTGGCATAACCAATCCTTCTCTTGGCCTCACATAGTAAATAGAAACATCACACTCGGTACCCGCGCTCACTGGGGGAGTATAGACTCTTGGAGGGGCCCCTTACGGTCCAAGCACAATATCAAGCCATCTCGTGGCATTATCAATAGGGTCTCGGCCTCTTATCAACTAACCACTTTGTGGCATTCAAATCTCATGCCCTCCGCTGCATAATCAACAAGCCACCTCGTGGCATACATTATCTCAAGCCCTCGACCTTATAATCATAAATCAGCTTATCCTCACATACGCAGACCTTCGTCTTACCTAATTTAAAATCTCATAAGCCACTCGGGGAACAATAAAACATGATGTTCAGCCCAGTTATCATTTTAAAAATATCATTTAATGTATTTAAACAGAGTAATACATTATCATTTAAACAGGGTCTCGACCTTTTATCAACAAGCCATTTCGTGGCATTCAAATCTCAGGCCATCGACCTCATAATCAACAAGCCACCTTATGGCATACAATATCTTTGGCCCTCGTCCTCATAATCATAAATTAGCATATCCTCACATACACAGGCCATCGGCCTTACACAGTAAGAATCTCATAAGCCACTCGGGCAATAATAAAACATGATGTTCAGCCCAATTATCATTTTAAAAATAACATTTAATGTATTTAATCAGGTAAGCATGGCTGAGTTATGAAAATAATGTTATATAACATGACTGAGTACAAGTATAAAGTCAAATAGTGAGGAAATATCAGTAAAAATCCCCTAAGGGCGGCCAAATAGTTGGCTTCAGGCCCAATTGTGGCATCCAACCCAAAACATAATGATAACAAATAGATTTCAATTAAAATATGCATTAAAACAGTCATTCGGGATGGACTAAGTCACAATCCCCAACAGTGCACAATCCCACGCTCGCCATCTAGCATGTGCGTCACCTCAATATAGCATCATGATGTGTTATCCGGGGTCTCATACCCTCAGGACAACATTTAAAATCATTACTCACCTCAATCAGGTCTAAACTCTAGCCCACGATGTCTTTTCCCCTCGAATCGGCCTCAGCTCGCATCGAATCTATACAAATTCACAATCACAACCTCGAAATATTATAAGGGAATGAAGCCCATGCAAAATTAATTAATTTACAACATAAATCCCGAAGTTAACCAAAACCCGACCCCTGGGGCCACGTCTCAGAATCCAACAAAACTAACATCAATGGAACCCTTATCCTCTCACGAGTTTGTACATTCCAAATTTACCAAATTCCAACCAGAAATGACTCATCAAATCCCTAGATTTAGTTCAACAATTTTCGAGCCCTAACTTCCAATTTGCTACTGATTTTCCCGTGTAATTCAAGCTTATAACCTTAAAAATCATCATAAAAAGATTTTAGGGACCAAGGAATTTTCCTCTAAGAAGCCCTCTTGAATTCTCTCTTTAATTAGCTCTCCAAAGCTTCTTCCCTAATGAAATATGTGAAAACCCACTCAATATCGCGAAGGGTGAAATTTATATAATCTGACCCAGAAAAACCGCACGTGCAGTTAAATGGAAGCATCTACGCTGCCGCTTTTGGAGTCAAATCACCGCTTCTGCGATTACTCACTTAAGTCCCATTTCCGCATCTACGATGCAGTGCCCGTTGCGCTATCGCAGTTGCGCTTCCTTAGCCGCTTCTGTGGATTCTAGCTGATTCCCTTTACCCACATCTACGGCTAGTTGCCATATCTACGGGAGTCATAACTGCGGCCTCCCAACCGCAGATGTGGTTATCACAGCAACCATAAATCTTCAGCTACCAAACTTAACTCCAAAACCTCCCGTCAACCATCCGAAATCACCCCGAGGATCTGGGACCTCAAGCAAAAGCACCAACAAATCTTATACTACCATCCAAAATTATACCAATCTTCAAAATACCTCAAAAAACATAAAATCAACCAAAACACATCGGATTCAAGCCTAAGATTCTCAAAATCTTCCGAATTACACTTTTGATCAAAAAGACTATCAAATAAAGTCCGAATGATCTAAAATTTTGCACACACATCACAAATGACATAATAGACCTATTGGAACTTTCGGAATTCCATTCTGACCCTTATATCAAAATCTAATTTTGCCAATTCAAGCCTAAATCTACTATGAACCTCTAAAACACATTCCGATCACACTCCTATGTCCCAGATAACCTAACACAGCTAACCAAATTATAAAATCTAAATCCGCGATCAGACACTAAAAAGTCAAGACTGAGTCAAACCTTTTAAATTTAAAGCTTCCAGTTGAGAATCTTCCTTCCATAACTATTTTGATTAACCTGGCAACCAAAACTGATAATTTACGTAAGTCACAATGCATAATACGGGGCTAGTCATGCCTGAAAACTGGCGAGCAAAGAGCAAAAGCTCAAAACTACGAATCAGGTTGTTACAGTGCCTTTCCCTCTCAAGTTTTCCACTTGAGAGTAGTAGTCAATACTCTTCTACAAATACCATTATAAAGTCAATTGTGCACGCATCATGTCTAAAGCTAGTATGAATTAGAATTATCCGCATAATAACTAGCTAAGAAAAGCCTTGTCCAAAGTCTACCGGGTTTCCATATTCCCAATCGACACAATCACGATGTGTGCATCATTCGGAAAATATATGCTAATATATTAATCATTAATGTAAAAATAGCTGAATCTAGGGGGGCAAGAGCTAATTTTATTTTTTTTTTGCATAAATAAAGCACGAGGTCCCGTGGTTCGGTATGGTTCAGAATATCGCACCTTTGCTATTGGATTGGTGGAAAACCTTGCACCTACCACCTAAAAAAAGTCTTTGGAAACTAGTCATTCAACTGAATAATGTACTGATCAAGGCCACTACTATGTTCTGGGATGAAAGAGGGTTATTTTCCATTTTCGCGAATATAGAGATAATTCCCCTCATAGAAGAAATATGGAGATTTGCTAGACTTCCATGGGATAGCCCTGTGCTAAGTGTGAAATCAGTTTCACTAAGTCTTCATTAAGCTAGCTTTTAAATTCTATGATTTGGTCAACTGTTTGCAAAATATGTCAACTTGGTCGTATTTGTTTAAACCCCTCGATTCTTGTCCTTCAACTTTAGTCTTTTCCCTTTCACTTCTAGCTTAAGTTCACTTCTTAGCCTATTGAAATCCAAGGCTATTATGGTTCTGTCCTTTGACCCCTCTCTAGTGTGAGCACCGCTCGGGGTCCAAGTGAGGCCCTTGTAAACTCTGACACACTATAACTTGGTGTCTAGTCTCTCCTCTAAATGATCTCTTTGAAATTCACTAATGTGAGCATTGCCCTGGGATTCTTGAAGCCCTTGGGAAATTTGATACACTAGGGGACTTGGGTTTTGTATACTCAGCTTTGATATATAGGTTGAAAGCGTGGCCTATCTAGGTGTATTTGAGACTGCTGTAGGCTCCCTATAATTGCACTTATTTTGTAATTTACTATAATAAATTATGGTTTGTAATAATTATTTGTAATAATAATTTGGGATATTAGTAAAAATTAGGGAAAGCATTGAAATGGGTAGAAATCCTACATATAGGCACATTACTCAGCTAAAATGTGTTTTTGCATGTTCAGTTATCGTTTTCTAGAAATCATGCCTATAGGTGTCCTATTATGTTCAAACATTATATGTTAGCAATCCTGCCTATAAGTTCAATATTTTGTTCAATTGTGTTAGAAACCATGCCTATAGGGAATTATATATCCAATATTGTGCAAAAGTGCCTGTTCACATAATGTTATGCTCAATTTGTAGAAATTATGTCTATAGGATCTAAATTTGGAATAAATTGTTGAAAGCATGCCTATAGGTTTGAATCAACATAATTTTCGCCCGTTAATTCATGATTATCGAAACAATATGTTGTTATTCTCACTAAAAAACATGCCAATAGGATTAAAAAGATACTTCTGGATATGTTTCTGTGATTGCTAGTATTTATTATCGCATAAAACACCTAGACATCATGCCTATAGATTTAATCCCCATTTTAAAATCGGTAGGCAAATCATATAGGTTTTATAAAGTATAATGGCTTTTGTGTATAACTATTCGCCCATTAAATCAAGATTCATATAGAAATCTTGGCCATAGGTTTCTACATTATCAACTATTTAAAATTAGCAACTATTTTGTTAATCTGACTTGCGTTCATTTGTTGTCTAAACGTGGAGACTGATTTGATCCTATACTTATTACTATTTGAAAGTCCTAACTGTTTCTGTCGCTTAGTATTTTTCCTTTTTGAGAAACCTAAGTTAAGGTCTAGAACCACCCTAATATAAAGGACCAAATTCCTCCTAGACAATAGGCATGGAACGGGTAGTGCACGCATAGGTCACGATTTAGAATTGACTAGTGCACTATAGATAAAATACTTAAAGATAGTAATTGGCTAGCAATAAATGATAGTTTGTGCACTCTGAATAATATGAATAAGTCCCCATCTTGAGGGAGTTATGGAGTATTATTTATGTTGCACAGGGTGATCCTTTAGGCTTAAAAACTTAGGACCCCCCCTCCCCTTCCTCTTTTCCTTTTAATCAATTATTTGAGAACTCTCCGAAATCTCTTGTTTCCTTATCTTTGATCATATAGACTAATTCACATGATTAAGTTCGGTCAGGACCCACAATTTTGGACCTTAAAAACTGCCTAAAACCTTCTCTTCGAGGTAATTTCGAGCCATTACCCGATCATTGGTGACGCAAACTGGTCAAATAGAGTTATTTGCAAAATAGGTGCCCTACCGCACCTTAAAATCGTTAGGTGGTGACTCTCTCTTTTAAAACAGGTTCCTTAAATGAATTTTCACGTGTCCAAACCCAATTTCGGGAGAAAAAGGGGCGTAACAGCATGGCGACTCTGTTGGGGACTTCTAGGCTTTTACGATTACAAACTTAATCTTTGTGAATTAGTCTACCATGATAAGCTTTTCTTTGTTATTTTACAATTGTAGAGTTAACTGTATGACAGCTGGGGAAATAATCCAATATATTACCTTATATTTTTCCCTATATAGTTTCTCGAGGACGTTTGACCAGACCACGAAGAATATCACAAAAGAACAAAGCAATAGATCGTATCAGGTTCCCATCTAGTTCCTTAATAAAGTTTGACAAATCATCAAAACTATAATAGCATAACTTATAAATTTCTCCTTTTTGATGATGACAAACCCATAATTAACATTCACCCTGAGAACCATATTCCTAGCATGTTCCCCTACTAATCAAACGCCTTCCCCCTAAGAACCAGATCCCGAAATTGATTAAACAACTTTTACCTGTTAGCCCCCTTAATTATATTCCCCTTTTGGTATTATTAAAAAGAAGGACAGAATTAGCATAAGTAAATAGAGGTCCAGCAATATTAACTCATGCTAATAGTGTGCACATAACATGGTCAAAATAGAACATAAGAGATTAATATTTCACAAAATAGATAGTAATTTCTCATTAAAGATAAGGATAAAAACAGAGTAATAGGAGTACAAATCAACACAAATATTATAAATTTAACCAGGTAAACATGCCATAGTCACATACTAATGTCACGACCCAATTCTTCCCTCCGTGAACTATCGTGACGGCACCTATCCCTATCATTAGGTAAGCCTACTACATTGCAGAAATGAAAACAAAAGCATGAATATTAACTATTCATAACGCAACTATCCAGTGAGCAACTAAATGCCACTCGGCATATACAGTTATCACTTCAAAAGATGTACCGAACAATGCCCAAAAACTAGAAACTCGCAAGTCACAAGCTACTAAGATGTTCTAACTATTCTATATATCATCTCTACATAAAGAAAGTGAAATGAACATGAAAAGATAGAACGGGACTTTGAGGATCTAGGGGTGCGAGCAAACGTACCTTGAAGTCTCCAACAGGCAGCAGCGACTACGACAATGATGAGGCTTGTACGATAAACCTAGATTTTCATATGAAAAACATGTGCAAGAAAGGGTATGCGTGACAGCCCAACCCGTCGTCTCATGTGTTACCGCCCCGTTTTCCCCATTTTATGCTTCTTTCATGTTTCATTGTCGGCATTTAATATGTTAGTGTTAAATTGGGTTGGTTTTGGTAGGAAATGAGACACTTAGTTTCTTCAAGAAATATTAGGTTGGGAAGAGTGAACCAGACAATAACTTATGAGTTAGAAGGCTCGGATCTGATTTTTGGTGATTCGGTTAGCTTCGGGAGGTGATTTGTGACTTAAAAATGTGATCGAAAGTGATTTTAGAGGTGCATTGTAGAATTAGGCCAACATTGGCGAAGTTAGTATTTTGGCGAATTCTACTTGATAGGTGAGATTTTGATCAGAGATTCGGAATGGAAATTCAAGAGTTGCAGTGGCGTCGTTAGGTGATTTTAGACGTGTGTGAAAAATTTCAGGTCATTCGGAGGTGTTTTGGTTGGGTTTTTGATCAAATGCGTATTTCGGACATTTTTGAGAAACTTAGGCTTGAATTCGGTGAGAATTGATGATTTTAGCATTGTTAGATGTGTTTTCATGATTGGACCAAGTTTAGATGATGTTTTAGAATGGTCTAGTACTTTTGGTTGAGGTCCTGGGGGCCTCAGGGTGATTTCGGATGGCCAACGGGGTGAATTTTGGACTTGATGCATTCTGAAGAGTTTTGGTATTTGGTATTTTCACTTCTGCGGAAATGGACCGCAAAAGCAAATGAGGGAGCTGCAGAAGCGAGGCTGGGACTCGAGGTAAGTTTCATCGAAGCGGACAGTTGGACCGCAAAAGCGGTCTCGCTTGTGCGAAAATGGACCGCAGAAGCTGTCCTTGGTGAAATGAAGGAAATCGCAGAAGCGGAAGAAAATTTGCAGAAGCAGAAGTCACAGAAGCGACATTTTGATGGCAGAAGCAGAAAAGACTGGTCAGGGATATTTAATTCCATATTCACGAATCTTTTGAAAGAACTTAACATTTTCACTTCGGACTTGGAGGTTATTGTGCGATTTTGGAGAGGGAATCAAGGGACTTCATTGAGGTAAGGAATTATGAGCCTAACACATTAATCTAATGTGTTATTACATAAATTAAGGGTGAAAAAAAATCAAGGAATTAGAGGTCAAAAATGGAGGTTAGGGCTTGAATACAAGAAAAAGAAAATTTGGGGTTTGAGGGAGCATTTGAGCTTGGATTTTGGTAAATTTGATATTTAGACTCGTGGCGAGATAAGGAACCCGGTGATGTGTATTTTTTGATTTTTCGAGAAGTGGTCCTGGGGCTCGGGTTTTGCCAATTTTGTGATTTTTGATATTTTTCGAGTCTTTTGGATTGGGTTATGTTCCTTTAGCCTGTTGTAACTTATTCCTTGTGGTTTTGATCAGATTCGACACACGAGAAGGTTGATTCGAGAGGATAGTCATAGCGAGCTAGACTTTTGTCGGCTAAAGGTGAGTAATAGATGTAAATGATGTCTTGAGGGTTTGACACCCCGAAATTTCACATCATAATGCTATATTGAGGTGAGACACGTGCTCTGTGACGAGTGCGGTGTTAGTTATTGGGGATTATGACTTGGTCCATCCCGAGTGATGTTTTTACCGTGTTTTGACTACAATCTAATTTAGAATCATCATTACTTGGATTTCATTGTTATATTTGGGCTTCGTGCCAAATTATTTGAATCCTTTATGATTTTTATGACTTTTTTTGTATATTTTGCATATTATTTGATCTCAGTCCAAGGTTTTAAGAACTGTTTTGAAAACTCAGCCCTCTTTCTATGATTTGAAAACTTAAATGATATTTTGGATTATGCACTATGTATTTACAAATGCCCGAGGGGCTTATGATGATTTCTGGGCTGAGCATGGATCGGGCTATGCTCTGCAGCAGTATTACATTGATATTGAGGTCGAGCGCTTGGTTTATGCCACGAGATGGCATGATATTGCGCGTGGGCTGTAGGAGCCCCTCCGAATTCTATACACATCCCCATTGAGCGCCGTCGATGATAAACATATGGATGGCTCGGGCTGCACGCCGCAGTGGGTACCAGAGTGTACCATGATATGCATTGCATTGCATTCATGCATTTGTTCTTTATTTATTATGCCTGCTTTGGTATCTGTATCCAGTTTTCATCGTCTCGTTGCTTTACAATTAAATGTTCTGGACTGCCAGTTATAATTTACATTTTGTCATTTCATGATTTCTTATTCTTAGCCTTTATTTATGTTTATTACTCACTGGGTCGGAGTACTCACATTACTCCATGCACCTTGCGTGCAGATTCAGGTGCCCCACAGGTTGATTGATCATTTGTTTAGCAGCGCAGCAGCATTCGGGAGTATCGAGGTAGCTGTATGGCATTCACAGTCTTGATCTCTCCCTTCTATCCCTATCTTTTATTCTGTATTTCCTAGAATGACTTGTACTAGGTTGACATTATGTATTAGAGGCTCATATTCGTGACACCGGATCCTATTTGGCGCTATGTTGCAGTATTTTGTTAAACTTTCGTATATTCCATCCCTATTTCTAGACTTTTGATAAAATGGCTTAGTAATTATTCCCTGTGTTTTGCATCTACGATTTATTTAAGTTGTGAAATGTTGTTGAAAGGTCGGGCTTGCCTAGCAGTGTGTTGGGTGCCATCATGACCGGGGTTGGGGTCGTGACAAGTTGGTATCAGAGCCTAGGTTACTTGGTCTCGTGAATCATGAGCCAGTTTAGTAGAGTCTCGCGGATAGCTACGAAGACTTATGTATTTATCCTCGAGAGGCAGCAGAACCTTTAGGAAAAACTTCATATTCTTGAAATTCTTATCGTGCGACTTTGTTGATCTGAGAATTAAACTTCTCTATTCTACTCTCTCGCAGATGGCGAGGACTCGCACTACCGGATTTGGCAAACGACCACCAGTACCACCTATTAAGGCCACTAGAAGCCGTGGACGCAATCATGCTCGTGGTCGAGGCAGAATAGCGAGGGAAGCACCTGTTGATCCACCAATTGCCCTAGCTCAGCACCAGAATCCAGCTGTAGATGCTCCAGCAGCACCCGTTCAGGCACCGGCAGTGCCCATTGTGATTTCGGGTCTCTAAGAGGCCTTGGCCGATATATCATTAGTTTGCACTGGCCTGGCTCAGGCAGTTTCAGCCACTACTACAGCAGCTACTTCACACGCTGGGGGAGGCAACCAGACCCCCGCTGCTCGCACACCTGAGCAGGTTGTGTAGGGATTACACACACCGGGAGCAGCTCCAGCTCAGCCGGTTGCACCAGTTCAGGACTATGTGGTTCTAGCTACACCCGATGATGACCAGCGTCGTCTTGAGAGATTCGGTAGGCTCCAGCCTCTGACATTTAGTGGCATTGAGAGCGATGATGCCAAGGGCTTGCTTAGGAAGTGTCAGTGTATACTTCGCACCACAGGAATTTTGGTGTCGAGTGGTGTGGCTTTTACAACCTTCCAATTCTCAGGGGCTGCACTTACCTAGTGGTAGGATTTTGAGAGGCATAGGCTTGTTGGTACAGCGCCCCTTATATGGCAGCATTTTTCCACTCTATTCTTGGAGAAGTATGTACCGCAGTCTCGCAAAGAGGAGTTGCATTGACAATTTGAGTGGTTCACCCAGGGGGACATGTCTGTGACCCAGTACGAGATGAGATTTTCGTAGTTGGCCCGTCATGCTACTTGGATGATCCTGATAGATCAGGAGAGGATTAGTAGGTTCGTGGATAGCCTCAACTATTCACTCCATATTCTGATGACTAGAGAGAGAATATTGGGTGTCATGTTCGAGGAGGTAGTTGACATTGCTCATGATATTGAGACGGTTCACCACAGGGAGTGTGAGGAAAGGGAGGCCAAGAGGCCTCGGGGTTTAGGTAGTTTTAGCGGTGCTCCATCTAGGTGCCAGTTCCAGCGTGGTAGAGGTCGTTCCTTCAGGCCTCCTCAGTCGGCACGTCAAAAGTATAGTGGGACGTCTTTAGGCCGTGGTCATCAGGGGTTCCAGTAGGGGCAACCTTCACTTAGTGCCCTCCCAGCTCAGAGCTCATCTTATGCTCCTTCAGCTCAGGGTTCTTCTGCACTGAGTGCATCGGCTGGTCATTCTGGTGTAAGGGGTTCCCTTCAGTCCCCTTCTCCAGTACCTGGTAGTTGCTACGAGTGCGGTGAGTTTGGTCATATGAAGAGGCAGTGTCCTCGATGTCGTGGTGGTTAGTTTCAGCAGAGAGATCATCCTTGTCCTCTACTCCAGCTTCTTTAGCAGCCGCCAAGTTAGATAGGGGTGGAGGCCAGGCAGTCAGGGGCCGCCCCGGAGGTGGAGGCCGACCAGTCAATGGCTAGGCTCAATTTTAAGCTATTCCGGGCAGGATAGATGCCATTGCATCAGTTGTTGTTATCACAGGTATTATCTCAGTCTGCCATAGGGATGCCTCTGTCGTATTTGATCCCGGTTCTACTATTCTTATGTGTCCTCATATTTTGCTCATCATTTGGATTCCCGAGGGTTTCTTGCTTTACCTGTGCACGTATCTACCCCGGTGGGTGATACTATTGTTGTAAAACATATGTATTGGTCTTGCCTTGTGACTATTTAGGGGTCTGAAGGCCTGAGTTGATTTATTGTTGTTGAGCATAGTTGACTTTAATATTATTCTGGGCATGGACTGGTTATTCCCGTGTCATGCTATTCTAGACTGTCATGCTAAGACAGTCACTTTGGCTATGCCAGGTATTCCGAGGATTGAGTGGCGAGGTGTGACTGACTATGTTCCTCGTCGAGTTATTTATTTCTTGAAGGCCCAGCGTGTGGTTGGGAAGGGTTGTCTTTCATATTTGGTGTTTGTGAGGTATGTTGGAGCTGAGACTCATAGCCTTGATTCTGTTCCCATTGGAAGGATTTCCCTGATATATTTCCCGCAGACCTGTCGGGCATGCCACCGAACAGGGATATTGATTTTGGTATTGACCTGGTGTCGGGTACTCAGCCCATTTCTATTCCTCCGTATCGCATGGCACTAGCGGAGTTGAATGAATTAATGGAATAGCTTCAGGAACTCTTAGAAAAAGGGGTTCATTCGGCCTAGTGTGTCACCGTGGGGTGCACTGGTTCTATTTTTGAAAAATAAATATGGCACAATGAGAATGTGCATTGACTACAAGAAATTGAACAAAGTAATAGTGAAGAACAAGTACCCCTTGCATCGTATTCGTGATTTATTTGACCAGCTTCATGGGGTAAGGGTATTCTCCAAGATTGATCTCCGTTCCGGCTATCACCAGTTGAAGATCAGGGATTTAGATATTATGAAGACTGCTTTCAGGACTAGATATGGGCACTGTGAGTTTCTTGTTATGTCTTTTGGGCTGACTAATGCCCCATCGACATTCATGCACTTGATGAACAGTGTATTTCGGCCGTATCTGGATTCATTTGTTATTGTTTTTATTGATGATATCCTGGTGTACTCGTTTAGCCAGGAGGAGTACGCACAACATTTGTGAGTTGTATTGCAGGGATTGAGGGAGGAGAAGCTTTATCAAAAGTACTCCAAGTGTGAGTTTTGACTCGGCTCTGTGGCTTTTCTAGGGCACGTGGTGTATTCAGGTTGATCAAAAGAAGATAGAGGCGGTTCAGAGTTGGCCTAGACCGTCCTCCACCATAGAGATTCGTAGTTTCCTCGATTTGTTCGGTTATTATTGCTGGTTCGTCCGGGGTTTTCATCTATTGCTTCGTCCTTGACCAAGTTAACGCAGAAGGTTGGCCCATTTGTATGGTCGGACAAGTGCGAGACGAGCTTCCAGAGGCTCAAGGCAGCTTTGACCACAACCCCAGTATTAGTTTTGCCATCAGCTTCAGGTTCTTACACTATCTTTCTGATGCTTCGAGAGTCGGGATTGGCTTCGTGTTGATGCAGGAGGGTAGAGTGATTGCTTATGCTTCTCGTCAGTTGAAGCCTCATGAGAAGAACTACCCTATTCATGACTTAGAGTTGGTTGCTATAGTTCATTCTTTGAAGATTTGAAGGCACTACTAATATGGTGTATCTTGTGAGGTATTCACCGATCATTGTAGTCTTTAGCATTTGTTCATGCAGAAGAATCTTAATTTGAGGAAGCGGAGGTGTCTTGATTTGCTAAAGGATTATGATATTACTATTCTGTAAATTGGTTTATAAGATTAGACATTTCAAAGCCTAGTCAGGTATTGGCTTGCGTGGTTTCTCGGTCTTCCTTATATGATCGCATCAGAGAGCACTATTATGATGACCCGTACTTGCTTATCCTCAAGGATAGTGTTCAGCATAGTGACGCCAGAGATGTAACCCTTGGTGATGATGTTGTATTGAGGATGCGGGGTCTGATTTGTTTGCCCAATGTAGATGGGCTTAGAGAGTTTATTCTGGAGGAAGCCTACAACTCGCGGTATTCCATTCATCCGGGTGCCGCGAAGATGTATCAGGATTTGAGGCAGCACTACTGGTGGAGGATAATGAAGAAAGATATTGTGGGTTAAGTAGCTCGGTGTGTCAACTGTCAGCAGGTGAAATATGAGCATCAGAGACCGGGAGGTGTACTTCAGCGGATGGATATACCAGAGTTGAAGTGGGAGAGGATTACTATGGATTTTCTAAGTGGTCTTCCTCGGACCTCGAAAAAGTTTGATTCGATTTGGGTGATAGTGGATCGGCTGACCAAGTCCGCGCACTTTATTGCAGTGTGTACTACCTATTCTTCTGAGCGGCTGACAGTGATTTTCATCCGGAAGATTGTTCGGTTGCATGGGGTCCCAGTTTCTATTATCTCATACAGGGGTACTCAGTTCACTATCCAGTATTTGAGGACTTTCCAGTGAGAGTTGGGTACACAGGTGGAGCCTAGCACAACGTTTCATCCTCAGATGGATAGGTAGTCCGAGCGTACCATTCAGATATTGGAGGACATGTTGTGTGCCTATGCTATTGATTTTTGAGGTTCTTGGGCTGAGTTCTTCCCACTTGCAAAGATTGCCTACAACAATAGCTATCAACCCAGCATTCAGATGGCACCGTATGAGGCCTTATATGGGAGACGGTGTAGATCTCCGGTTGGCTAATTTGAGCCGGCAAGGCTAGGTTATTTGGGATAGAGTTGTTTCAGGGTGCCTTAGAGAAGGTGAAAGTGATCCAAGAGAGACTTCGCATAGCTCAGTCGCGTCACAAGAGTTATGCAGACAAGAAGGTTGGAGATGTATCTTACATGGTGGGCAAGAAGGTCTTGCTGAAGGTTTCGCCCATGAAGGGCATTATAAGGTATGGAAAGAAAGGAAAGTTGAGTACGCGGTTCATTAGGCCTTTCAAGGTACTTAGGAGGATTGGGGAAATGGCCTATATACTTGCCTTGCCACCCAACTTGTTGGGCGTTCATCCGGTATTCCAGGTATCTATGCTCCGGAAGTATGTTGGGGACCCGTCTCATGTGTTGGACTTCAGCATGGTTCAGTTGGATGATGATTTGACCTATGATGTGGAGCTAGTGGCTATTTTGGGTCCCCAGGTTTGGAAATTGAGATCTAAGGATATAGCTTCGGTGAATGTACAGTGGAAAGGTCGGCCCGTGGAGGAGGCTACCTGGGATACCGAGCGGGAGATACGCAACAAATATCCTCACCTATTTGAGACTTTAGGTATATTTCTTGACCCGCTCGAGGATGAGCATTTGTTTAAGTTGGGGAGGATGTGACGGCCCAACCCATTGTCTCATGTATTAACGCCCCATTTTCCCTATTTTATGCTTCTTCATGTTTAATTATCGGCATTTGGTGTGTTATAGTTGAATTGGGTTGGTTTTGGTAGGAAATGAGACACTTAGTCTCTTCAAGAAAGGTTTGGTTGAGAAGAGACAACCAGATGTTGACTTATGAGTTAGAAGGCTCGGATGTGATTTTTGGTGATTTGGTTAACTTCGGGGGGTGATTTTTGACTTAGAAATGTGATCGGAAGTGATTGTGGAAGTCCGGTGTAGAATTAGGCCTGAATTGGACAAGTTAGTATTTTGGCGAATTCCGGTTAATAGGTGAAATTTTGATCCGATAGCTGGAATTGAAATCCGAGAGTTGTTGTGGTGTCGTTAGGTGATTTTCGACGTATATGAAAAATTTCAGGTCATTCGCAAGTGTTTTGGTCGGGTTTTTGATCAAAATTGTATTTCGGAAGGTTTTGAGAAACTTAGGCTTGAATTCAGTGAGAATTGATGATTTTAGTGTTTTTAGATGTTTTTTGATGATTGGAGCAAGTTCGGATGATGTTTTAGAATGGGTTGGAACTTTTGGTTGAGGTCCTGGGGGCCTCAAGGTGATTCCGGATAGCCAACGGGGTGAATTTTGGACTTGATGCATTCTGAAGAGTGCTGGTATCTGGTCTTTTTGCTTCTGCGGAAATGGACCCCAAAAGAGGTTCCGCAGAAGCGAATGAAGGAGCCGCAAAAGAGAGTCTAGGACTCGAGGTAGGTTCCGCAGAAGCAGACACTTGGATTGCAAAAGTGGTCTTGCTTGTGTGAAAATGGACCGCAAAAGTGATGTTGGGCGAAATGAGGGAAATCGCAGAAGTGGAAGAAAATCCGCAGAAGCAGAAGCCGCAAAAGCAACATTTTTATCGCGAAAGTGGAAAAGCCTGGTCAGCGATATTTAATTCCATCTTTGCAAATATTTTGAAAGAACATAACATTTTCACTTCGGACTTGGAGGTTATTGTGCGATTTTGAAGAGGGAATCAAGAGACTTCATTGAGGTAAGGAATTATGAGCCTAAAACATAAATCTATTGTGTTATTACATGAATTAAGGATGAAAAAAAAAATCAAGGAATTAGAGGTCAAAAATGGAGGTTAGGGCTTGAACCTAAGAGAAAGAAAATTTGGGGTTTGAGGGAGCATTTGACCTCGAAATTTGGTAAATTTGATATATATAAACTCATGGTGAGATAAGGAATCTGGTGACGTGAATTTTCTAATTTTTTGAGAAGTGGGCCTGGGGCTCAGGTTTTGCCAATTTAGTGATTTTGAGATTTTTCGAGTCTTTTCGATTGGGTTATGTTCATTTAGCCTATTGTAACGTATTCCTTGTGGTTTTGATCAGATTCGACACACGAGGAGGTAAATTCTAGAGGAAAGGCATAGCGAGCTAGACTTTTGTCTATCTAGAGGTGAGTAATAGATGTAAATGATGTCCTGAGGGTTTGAAACCCTGGAATTTCATATCGTAACGCTATATTGAGGCGAGACACGTGCTCTGGGTCGAATACGAGGTCATTTGTTATTAGGGATTGTGACTTGGTCCATACCGAGTGATGTTTTTACCGTGTTTTGACTAGAATCTAATTGAGAATCATCTTTACCTGGATTTAATTGTTATATTTGGTCTTCATGCCAAATTATTTGAATCCTTCAGGGATTGATATCACTGTTTTCACATATTTTGCATATTATTTGATCTCGGTCCAAGGTTTTAAGAACTGTTTTGCAAACTCAGCCCTCTTTCTAAGATTTGAAATCTTAAATGATATTTTTGAATGATATTTTGCGCTGTGCTCTACTTATTTACAAATGCCCGAGGGGCTTATGATGATTTCTGGGATGAGCATTGATCGAGTTGCGTGCCGTAACAGTATTACATTGATATTGAGGCTGAGAACCTGATTTATGCCACGCGATGGTTAGATATTGTGCTTGGGATGTAGAATCCCCTACGAAGTCTATACACACCCCCAATGAGCGCCGTCGATGATAAATATATGGATGGCTTAGGCTGCACACCGCAGTGGGTACCAGAGTGTATCATCATATTCATTGCATTGCATTCATGTATTTGTTCTTCATCTATTATGCCTGCTTTAGTATCTGTACCTGGTTATCATCGGCTTGTTGCTTTGCTATTAAATGTTCTGGAAGCCAGTTATAGTTTACTTTGTGTCATTTCATGATTTTTGATTCTCAGCCTTTATTTATGTCTATTACTCACTGGACAGAGTACTCATAATTATATTACTCCCTGCACCTTGCGTCAGATTAAGGTACCCCACAGGCTGAGGATTTGTTTAGCAGCGCAGCAGTATCCGGGAGTATCGAGGTAGGTGCATGGTGTTCACAGTCTTGATCTCTCCCTTCTATCCCTATCTTTTATTCTGCATTTCCTAGTCAGACTTGTACTTGGTTGACATTCTGTATTAGAGGCTCATATTCTTGACACCTGATCCTATTTAGGGCTATGTTGAAGTAGTTTGTTAAACTTTCGTATATTCCATCGTTATTTATAGACTTTTGATAAAATGGTTTAGTAATTATTCCCTGTGTATTGCATTTACGATTTGTTTAAGTTGTGAAATGTCATTGAAAGATCGACCTTGCCTAGCAGTGTGTTGGGAGCCATCATGAGCGGTGTTCGGGTCGCGATGGTATGTGTACACCATAGCGGTACCCAATAAGTGCAAAACCTAATCTCGGTCGAGTACTGACTAGATCAGGTCAGGGCCGTACTGGTTTTTATACTCCCTCTGTTTCATATTAGATGAGGTACTTTCCTTTTTAGTATTTTCGAAAACAAATGATACATTTCTAAATTTGGAAATAATTCAACTTTAAACTCTTCATTTTACCCATCTACCCTTAATGGGAAGCTTTTATAGCCACACAAATGTCATGGCCCCACAAACCTTTTACCCTTTAAGCTTTTATGACCATAAGTTTCAAAAGTCTTTTTCTATTTTCTTAGACTCCAAGCCAAGTCAAACTAACTCATCCAATATGAAATAGAGGGAGTATATAATAAGGTAAAATTGTAAGAAATATCGCAGTAAAGTTAAATACTATCAGTCAACAAAATGAAATCACCGAGAAACCACAACTCGGTACACAGAGATAGCACACGGTATCTCCTGGGATACTGCTTCATAGTCCCAAATGTAAATGTACAGGGGATCCCTCGGGATACTGTCCCGTAGTCCCAAATGTAATATGCAGGGGGATCTCCGAAAATAACATTTAGTAGTCCCAAATTAAATAGATCCACTACAGAGGATCTCCCAGGATATCGTCCCGTAGTCCCAAAAATAAATGTGCAAGGGGATCTCCTGAAATATCGTTTCGTAGTCCCAAGTAAACATACAACTCAATCAATATAAATAACAGTTTCAACAGGAAATTCTAAATATTAGATTAACTTCATATCACAGAAGACAGGTAATTCTTACTCTAAACATGCTGCATAAAGTCCAGGTAGTCAGTTAAGGTATGTAAGCATGCTTTCCTAAGCTAAACAGGTTGTCTACATATATTAGTATTTCTCAATTAAAAGAAAACATTGATATTTACTTAACGAAAATGCAATTTTTCTGCAAACAGCATGTGTACACACTTGTCACTTACGTACATGGCATTTATACAACAACATAACAAATCCCGGGGGGGGGGGGGGGGGGTTTCCCCACACAAGGTTAGGCAAGCCACTTACCTCAAACGAAGCTCAAAATCAATTCAAAATCATGCTCTTGCCATGAGTATCCAACTCTGAGTGACCCGAATATAATCAAATCAATTACATAACGTAAATATAGCTTCAAGCAACTAATTTAGCTAATGAACTCAAAGCTAGGGTGTAAAAATTGAAAAATTCCCAAAAATCCTCCCCGAGCCCACACCTCGGTATCGGATAAATTTCACAAATTGTGAACACCCACTCACTCATGAGTTCACTCATACTAAAATCATCTAAAACTAATGCCAAATTCCCACTCAAACCTCAGATTTTCTATGGAGGATCTTTTCTCCCATTTTCCAAACATCCACCCTACAATTCCATAATTAGATGAAGAATACAACAACAAATTAATGTAATATGGTCAAATTTGAGTTAGGATTATTAGCCAATAGCTCTCCTTATAAATCCCTCAAAAAATACCTTCTACCGAGCTCCAAATTGAATTTTGTGTTATGAAATTTTAAACTCTCAAAATCCCCCTTTCTATCCAGTGATTTCAACTTATGCGCACATAGGACCATGTCTGCGGTCCCGCACCTGTGAAAGAATCATCACAAGTGTGTAAGCCACTTAACTGGGCTAGGGCTGCATATCCGGGCACTAGGCCGTATCGTGAACCCGCTTCTTCGGTCCTCAGCCACACCTGTGCTCCCAGCTACTAAGTTCCATATTCGCTTCTGTAGATCCCTAGCATCTTCTGCGACACCACACCTACCGTCCAAAATTCGTAGGTGCAAAAACAACAGATGCAATAAACTTCAGCAAGGGCATAAGTCCTAGACGAATCTGTTAACCACCCGAAACAGACCTGGGGCCCCAGGGACCTTAACCAATCCTAAAACATCATACGAACTTAGTCCTGCCTTCCAATAACACCAAACAACGTTAATATCATGAATCACCCTCCAATCTAAACTTAATGAACTTGAAGTTTCAAAATTCTACAATCGATGCCAAACCCAACCAAACCAAGTCCGATTGACCCCAAATTTTTCACACAAGTCATACTCAACTCTACGAAGCCACTCCAACCTTCAGGGTTGGATTCCAACCCCGATATCGAAAATTTCATTATTGACCCAAAAATCCAAAAACTCAACTTTCACCATTTCAAGCCTAAAGGATCTACGGACCTTAAAAACACAATCTGGACATGCCCCTAGCCCAAAATATCCAGTTGAGCTAACAAAATAGACAAAATTCAATTCTAGAACCGTCTTCATACTGTTACGACTACGGTACAAATTCCAAGAATTATGCTCTCATTTAGGGACTAAGTGTCCCAAAACACTTTGAAACTCAAAATGAATCATCCCGACAAATTACAATAGTAGAGAAAGTCATGGGGAAGCATTTAATAAAGGATCAGGGTGTAAATTCTCAAAATAACAGATTGGGTCGTTGCAATTAACAATACTAAAAATAGGACGAGATTTAGATAGGACCGAAAAGGGGTTAAAATGGGATGAACTAGGCAGGAGACAAGAGTGATTAAAGAGAAAAAGCCTTGAGGAGTATGTGCACTCTTTCATTAGTAGTTCTTTGATTTGTGATTAACTACTCCTTCAAGTCCTCGGCATGTTTCCTCAATTATGCATTTTCAGCCCTCAAGCGGGAAATCTCTGCTCCTTTGGAATCGTAGGAACTAGATTCATTGATGTTCTGAGCGAGATTGGATTGCTGGATAGCATAGCCAGCCTAAAGTAGCTTGATTTCTGCAGTGGATGATCCTTGAGCATCAATCAGCTGGGATATGGTTGAGTTGTTGCCCACGCCTCCTTTCATCACCACACACTCACATTCTTCAGCATGCTTATGGTGAAAAGTTTCTTCCTGGTCCTCGGAAAAGCTTTTCCCAATGGGATATCAAAATGCTCAAAGATCTTTGTGAAGAGGAACCATATAGAAGCCCATGTTTTCCATCCTTAAAGCTTTCCACCTTTAGCATGTTCTCAATCATAAGGACACGAAAACTAATAGAAGTATAAGAAGACATCTCAGATCGAAGTAACAAGGATTGTTCATAATCTCGAACAACAACTAGTATTCTTGCTTAAGTGCTTTCTTGTACACTTTCTCCCCAAACAAGGTGCCTTCCCTTTTTACAATTAAATTTTTTAAAAGCGGAGAAAGCAGTTCCCTCTTCTATTCTCAGCCCATCTGTGGTTACTTCAAGAATCTTTTCAATTGTGTCCTCATCCAAGACAAAATCCTTCACGTTGACAGTCAGACACAATGTGCGCTTATCTACCACAAACAAGCCAACATAAAATCTTCTCACTTCATCTTCATACACCTTTGGACTTTGGGGTGTAAAAAGGTTGATCCATTTTTGGAACTCCATAATTTCCATTAATTCTCTCATCCCTGTGTTTTCAACAATATCAGGGTCAAAAACTCAACCCCAAATTTTTTTTGAGTTTTGAGATTGGCTTTTCTCTCCAACTCTAACATTTCTACTCTTGCCCTTTTGGAGGAAACAGGTTCCTTACTTGTACTCTTCCTCTTTCTGAAAGGTTTCTTTACTTCTTTTTATTTCTCCACTTCATCATTATCTTCACTAAAAATTTCTTTCGTAGAGAATAGTCACTTTCCCTTGCTGGCAACATTTTTCATTGAATTTTTTCTTACAAGACGAGGTGTTTCCTTCAAAGCCTCCTCATAATAAACATCCACCCCAATTATTGGTGGCATATCCTCCTCATTAACTAACATGCTTTTCACTAGTCTCCTTTTTTTCCTTTCTTTCCGTCTGAGTAATATCAAAATCAGTTTTTCTCTACTGCCTTGTGGTGATGGTAGGGAGGGGGAGTTGTAAGAAATATTCTTCTTAGTCTTGGCACCACCCTGGCAGCAAGAAAGCTTATTACAGCTTGGTAATCAGAATCAACTTCCTCACTTTCATGAGAATGACAAATAATCAGGTCTGATTTCATATATACAATCTCTTAAGGTACAGTAATGCGTGAATCAAATAAGGGTGTGTTAGTATTTTCTAGGTTAGGACTTGTGGAACCTAGTGTCTCATCCAAAGTAGGAGCTATAGACTCCCCATGGGTAGCGGAATGTGATCCCTCAGTTAGTTCACCTATAAGTACACTTAGTCACTTGTTCCTGTCGATGCACCATTTTTCTTTAAAGGCGAAATCGATATTTACGGCATTTTGGGAGGAAAACTTGTTCCCTTTTGGGAATTAGGTTTTGGGAGTTTGAAGAGTCTTCACCTGATGCATTAGGAAACTAAGACGGGTTTGAGTTTGAAGAACCAGAGTTTGGGTAAGGGCTAGAAAGTATCTCGAGTGGAAGGTGTTAGGCACCCCTCAGATCTACTAGTATTATTTCCGGCCATGTTATAATTGTGACTTTAAGTACTAGTAAAAAATAAGAAAATAAGGGCTTCAAATATGAGGAATTTTCATATTAAAGTTTGTAGATAAGTTACAGTTTGAAGAAAACAGAAAGGGGCTCGAATTTTGAGGAAAACAGCTTGAAAGCTCTGAAAAGTGATAAATAAAAGAATAAAGGAAACGGGACAAATATCATGGATCAAATCAATGCAATACCCAATAATCACTCCTCAGAGGAGGGGATACACATGGGATTAGCGCACCGGTCATCATATCCATATCTACCCTTTCCCACCGCGTTAAGGTATTAAACATGGAATGGTTTCGTTACTTCTTGCATGGTAGTACCCACCCTGATCCTATCAATCCCGGAGGCATTTGGGACTGCTAGTCCAAAAGGGAAGGGAGATATGGGTTTTATATGGTTTAAAGGGATAAAATTCTAGAGCGACAAACAAAACACATAAGGCAGATTATGGGGAAGCACGTAGCAGTTAAGGCTCAAGAAGGCCTCCTCATTCAAAGCAGCAGATTATTTATCATGGCTTACAAATATTTGTTAGGTCTTTAATTAAACTTAACGTAGGAAGGGTGGCTGATATATCACATATTTTCAGATTAGAATTCCGAATTAGACCTGCCTGCTGGTTGTAATTATTAAAGACTGAAATAGTTGATTAATTACCTACAGATTTGCCTAGATGAGGTCTGTAATAATAATATCTAACATTGCATAAGGCATACTGATTTTAAAGAAGGATTACTGATATTAGAAACAAACAAATTCTGCAGATATTAAACGGTATTTACTACAGATTTTAGACTTGTCAGATTCAAATGATTGACCCTATAGGCATGGCTTCTAAGAATTATTCATTTTAAAACGGTTACGTAAGTGCATGAATCCTATAAGCAAGGTGTCTATGATGCAATTGATTATTTTAACCGTGCATTGTTTGCCTAATGTGTATATGCAAAAGTGAAGAAACTTATAGACATGATTTCTAATGCAGATTGATAGACTTATTGGCAGGATTTCTATATGCAGATATGAATAAACTTATAGGCATGATTTCTAATGCAGTAATGAATAAACTTATAGACAGGATTTCTATATGCAGCAATGAATAAATTTATAGACATGATTTCTAATGTGGTAATGAATAAACTTATAGGAATGATTTCTAATGCAGTAATGATAAGCGAAAGAAAGATTGTGATTGCATAAGTAAACCTAAAGCATGATATCCACCCCCATAGGCGTAACATGAGAGACCCTCCCCATTTTTTACTACATACCCCCATAGTTATTACAAATTATTACACCTTGAATGAATCCAGAAAAAGTAAATTAGATCATAAATTAAAATTCCAACAAAGGAGAGCCTAACTCAGACTGCTAGTCTAATACATGAAATAAACCAATTTCAAAAGATTAGATTTCCAAAGCCTTTCTCTTATTTCGAATGCGTTAAAGTTCCAAGGCGCTTCATGAACTTCAGGAAGTGCTTACAACCCAAATATTATTATGGAATTATAGTGCAGTGTAGAAGGGCAAGCTCTCAAATGTATAAGTTCAGAGGGAACTCAAGGTCCCAAGGCAAGGCTCATAGGAGGGGGGCAGAACTTAGAATCTAGGAGTAAGTGTAAGTGCAATAGAGGGGGGATTAGGGAAGGCTATGGCAGGCTAGTGGTCTTGCCCAGCAATTGGGATGCTGGAACACCCCTAACTAGCCTGTCATGCTTTAAATTAGGAGTTAGGATCTATTGAAGGTCAGGTTCAGATCTGGATAGCAATCTGGATACTGCCAGGCCATGAACTTTAACTCAGCACACATAGAGGTATAGGGGAGTAGGGAATTTGCAACAGACAAAGGGGCATACCCAACAATGAAGCATACTAGCACACCCTCTAGCCTACTTAGAGGTTAGGGGTCAAAACTCAGTTCATTGACAACAATTATTGTTGTCATGCCCTAAGTCCCCACTCACAAACACATAGGGGTAATGGGATAGGGAGCAAGTGTTCACAAAAAAAAACAAGCAGCAGCATATAGGCATATTAAGTTAGATGTTAAACTTTACGAAAATAGACATGGATACACAGATTGTAAGTAAACACATTGGGGTGATGCTGAAAATTAATTTAGGACATACCAATTTCAAAGAGACAAGTAAAGAGAAAAGCAGTAGTCTTGTAAAAGCCAAAGTGCAGACAAGAAGAAAAAATGCTCTAAGTGTGAGTTCAAAAGAGAATTATGCAATTGTGAAGTCAGAAGTGTGTTCAATCGTGTGTGTTATGAAAAAAAAAGGTCGTGTAATTATAGCGTGAAGGTCATGAGAATATAAAGTAAGAAAAATAATTGAAGACTGATTGTCAATCAATTACATAAGACTCCCTTTAATTAAGGGATTCAAATGCAAACGGGTATAAAACAATTAAGGAAAGAAATTAATCAAACGCTTATGTAAAGCATGCAATTGAAGGCAAATACATAAAGGTTATTTAACGACAGGTTTCTGAAAGTACATGGTTTGTAAAAATAGGGCAAGGGAACAACTAACAGCCAGGAAATCTGAGATCAAAGATTTCGTATGAATGAACTAAGTCAGAAAGCTGGAAAATGTTTTAACTTAAGGAAAATCAGTAACAATCAATTAGACCTATTAAAAAGGAATTCTGGATCAATCACTAGTTTGAAAACCTCTTTGAAGAAAGAATCATCATATATAAAAACACATATATACACGTTAAACATGAAGAAATTTGTCGTGCTATTCAATAGAAGAGTCTAGTGTAGGAGAATTAGAATTGCGTGCAAACGAGAACAATTCAGACTTAGTTCGTAGACTCAGAAATATGTCCTAGTTCGATCATATAACCAAACACGGAGGAAACCCCCCAAATTCTACGGTTTCCAACTCGAGTCAAATACAGATATAAGGAGGCAATAGGCTCAGAGATCTCTCATGAGAAAATATGAAAACAAGTAGAAAGATCAACGCAAACTAAGTGAAGAAGCTAATTCGAAGCATAATACGAGAACAACTGATAATAGAACAAACATTAGAAAAAACATTCTAAGCCGGTCTTTTTAAAGAAAACTTTAAATAAGGTAAAATAGTAAGAATACTTAAGAACATGGTAGAAGGATACAGTAGGAGAGGCACATCAGATCATAGTGGAAGAAAATAGCAAAACATAGTGAAAAAGAATGCGAGAACATAGCATAGAAAATACACTAGAAGAATATACAAGAACGGGGTATAGAAAACACAGTATGAGACATGTGTGGTAGAAAAGAAGACATAAGAACATAGTATAGCCAAATACACACAAAGAAAAGAAAAAGGAAAAGTCGAAGAAATAACTTAAGTTTTTCAAGGAACCCTAAAGCGGGAAGAAGCAATTTTTGAAAGAAAAATTAGGGAAAACGTTTGAAAACTCAAGTAGAGAACAAACAAGGCATAGATTTAAGGAGACAAACTTGAAAACCTCGAATAGCTAGGGTTCTAGAGGAACCCTAGAATGACAAAGGCTTGGAAAAGGTCTGATCTAAGTTGGATGCGTCAGAACAAGGCTCGAAATATCATGGATATGCCAGAGCTAAGCCGAAGAAGCCATAGAAACTTGAATCAGAGATGATCTAAACGGACACCATCAAGGTCAGACCTCGAATTTCGAACACCCAGCATTTAGGAGCGTAGGGATGGCCTAAGAAACCATGGATTCCGGTAAGTTTGGGGTTAAAAATGGTAGAAGGCGATTAGGGTTTCTAGAGAATTCGAGAGAGTTTGAGAGGAGAGGGATTTCAGAGGCGACTAAGAGAAGAGAATGAGTTAGGGTTAGGGGTGTAGGTGGATTAAAAAAGGAAAGGGAAAATCGTGGTCGTTGATCAGATTGATCAATGGCTTAGATTAAAAGGGGTTTGGGTCGGGTAGTTTTAAATGTGCTAAGTGGAATTGGGCTAGTCCAAAATTGGGTTTGAAATTAGGTCAATTAGGGCGTTATTTTAGGCTATAACTGAAATACCAAATGGACTGCAATTGAAATGAAATGAGGCCAGTTTTGTCCCTTTTATTTTATAAAATAGTAAAAAAGATTTTAACAATTAATTAAAAATACTGAACCAACTAATAATGTGTAAATATTAATTTAAAAATATTGGGATCGATTTCATAATTATAAAATGTCATTAATTCTTAAAATAGGCTAAAGTTACAATTACCTACAATTTATCTTTTAAAATACTAAATAAATTGTAAAAAAAAATGTATACAACTTAGCTTAGATATATTTTGGTATAATTGTAGGAATCAAAATAAATTATTCACAAAAATGATTATTTTGGGAATAATCAATGATTTTCATACTGCTAAAAATTGATAATAAATTGATCTAAAACTATTTTTTTAAAAATTAGGGCAAATGCCAAACACCTAGTGTTGACATGTGATTTTTGACCCTCCCCAAAAATTTTACTCATTTTTATCATGTAAAAATTTAATTTAGGCCTAATATAACTATTTCAACTATTTTTTACTTCTTTACTTTATTTTCATCATAAAAATAAAAAATACAAAAATGGTTGCATATTACTCTATTTTAATCATATATTAGATATTTTTAGAGAGATATGTTTCTTTGAACCAATTTTTATTTTTAATATAATTTTGAAAAATAATAATAATAACAGGGCCTTATATTTAATCTTTATATAATTTCAAAAATACAAAAATAGTCTCATTAATGTTTTGTAGTCATTTTGATCATAAAAAAAAACAAAAATAGTACTTTATATTTATCCTTATATAAAAAAGGAAAATTACAAAAAAAATAGTTTCATTAATATTTTGTAGTTTCTTTAATCTTGAAAATACCCAAAAAATAGTTTTGTTTTAATTGTCAGTCTCATTTTAAAAGTTATATTGCCTACGTACTATTAATTAAATAAGATAGTGTTTTATTCTCGGTTGCGAGGAAAGAATAACATTCGGGTTCAAACGATCCATTTTTATGCCCAAAATTCGGACCTATCCCATAACAACCCAAGCCCAATACCCTCAAACCCTAATACCCTACCTATAAATACCTAACCTAGTCTTTAACGTGACACATTCAGAGGGAGGGGGGCCAACGTAACACATGGAGGAGGGATGAGATTTTGAGAGGAAAAAAAAGAGAAATACACACGCACACAATGAAGAAAGACCACTGTTCATCTTCTTCAAAAAAGACAACACAAACCAAACCCTAGTCTCCATACCATCGCCACTAGCCCCAACCAGTCCGCCTCCCATTTCCGTCGAAATCAGTAACCAAACAACCCACCTCACGTCGAGACTGTTCCGTCATTAACCAGCGACACCACCAAGCTGTTTCGTCGAACCAGCCTACTATCGTCACCGACACCACTAGCCTTCCTCGACCATACTCAAAAATGACCCCCTCACCTTTCCGTCGACCACCCGTCGTCCTCTCCGACCAGCAGCGAACCAAACGACCATAGCTATTTCTTCTGAGCTACTTCGTCTTCAACCTCACTGTCACGCCAACGACCTCAGCCCAACAAATCAGTCAGCCAGTCCTGCCAACCACTGTTATGTCCAAACGACCCTTCTCCGACCAACCAGCAACTCCAGCAATTAGACCACCCAATTTGTCACCTCACCACCCCCAAAACGACCACCAATAACAACCTACTCTCCATCACGTCTCAGCATGAAACCACGCTGGAATTAGTTCGCTGGCAAGTCGTTCGTGTGGGTCGTTTTGACTGTTGCTCCAGTGTCGCCTTTGATATGGTAGTAGCGTCATTTTTAAATCGAGGTTGTCCGTTTTGATATTTTCGGGCATATTTGATTTTCCGATCGAGGTTCCGTCACTTCCAGTTCCGTCCATAGTCCATCAGTTTGAGTTGCATCTCTTACTCTCTTATACTGTTTCTATGTGATGCCATGCTTCTGTTATGTGATTAATCTCTGCACGCTATTTTTCGTCGATCATATGGGTTATTTTTCTCTCCCTCTATTTTGTTCCTCTGATATTTTAGATTTTTGGGGTTATTAGCAATCATTATAATGTGTATGTGCGTTAATACTCAGTTGTTTGATTCTTGGAATTTGATTTTCCTTGGGCTGAAGTGGTTCTACATTCAGGGGTTACTCCTTTGTATTTGATTTCTCTGCCAACCACTTAGGGCATGGGTGAGTGTTCTGTGGTTGTTTGTTCAAAGTTTATTCGAGGAAGCGTTCATTTCGTCGAATAGGATTCCATTGTAGAGATGGTAATAATAGATGTTTATTCCCATTCAAAAAACTACGTCTGCTATTCTATTGCAGTAATTAGATTTGAATGGGTTCACTTTCTTTGTGTTTTATTAATGTTTCATCGTTTCTTTCACCAATCATTTGTTGGAATTGAAAATGATACAGTTGAGTTCATATTCTTTTTTTTAGAGATTTTTTGGGTAGATAATTGGATTTGGGATTAATTGTTGATAACATTGTTTCAATATAGTGGTTAGAGAATTTGTTTTCTTGATGATAACAGAATGGTTTCAATTTGTAACGAATCATATTATTTGGCCCATAATGCATACCCAATCACATAAGTCTGATAGTTAAGGATTGTTAGAACTTGCTTTCGATTAGCTGGTTTTAACACCATGTAAATAATTATGGTTCGAGTTTGGAATCAGGGTGTTTTGATCTTTATGTAAAGTTAACGATTAGAAGATGTCAACTCAGCTTTTCTTTGTTTTTTTTATCCTTAGAATTCGAGGTGTGCCATTTAGCAAATTCCATGGCCCTCACAAAGTACAAATGCGCTAGTCGCTTTAGGCACGTATTTTAATAACATTACCTTCCAAAACTCGGGTGCACATTTATGTGACCCAAATCCAAATCTCAACGGAGTCAAAATGTGTTGACAACCACGGGTGCACTGGTGCGACGTGGTTCGAGACGCATTTTCACGACGTTGCAATTCTTATTAAAATAAATATAAAAGCGAGTTACTAATAAAAGGCACATAAGTTAGAACATGTTTTGAAATCAGGTAAAATTAAATACAACAGTTGAGCGACCGTGCTAGAACCATGCAATCCAGGAATGCTTAACACCTTCTCCCGGGTTAACAGAATTCCTTACTCGGATTTCTGGATCGCGGACTGTTAACAGAGTCGTAATTTCCTCGGTTCGGGATTCAACTGGTGACTTGGGACACCTTTAATCTCCTAAGTGGCGACTCTGAATTTTAATAATAAATCTCGTTCCGATTGTCCTTTAATTGGAAAAAAACTCCTTTATTATACCCTTGCGGGGTGTAGTAGTAAAAAAGGATGTGTGATAGCTCTGGCGACTCTGCTGGGGACTCAAACCCAGAACTTCGGTTCAGGGTTTAATAATTCGAGCTTAGAATAATTGTTGTATTTGGCTTTATCTGATTTTCCTACATGTTTTCCTGCTAAATATGCTAAATGCTTTGCCTCTTTGATATTATTTGAACTGTATATATAAACTGTGTCGAAACCCTTCTCTTCTCACCTCGGGGGATGTGCTTACTGGTTGAGACTCCCTATTCTGTTAGTGTCA
>MU682834.1:37787-51258 GCA_026770625.1 Nicotiana glauca | reverse complement strand
TCGTAATTGATAGGAGTTATCAGGACCCTCCTGGATAATGGGATTTAGCTTTCAAATTCTTCGTGATATCTGGTAACATGATTCAATTAACACTAGTGGCTGTACCCAACCACCAAACTGGGGCAGAAAATTTTCTTTTTTTGTTTATTTTGTTGCAGTCAGGAGCCCACCTGGAGAACAAGGGAAGTACAATTCAAATTTTAGCTTTCAATTTTTTATATTTGATAACATGCTGTACCCAGCCACCAAACTGGGACAGAAAACTTTCTTTGTTTGTCTATTTTGTTGCACTCAGGAGCCCACTTGTAGAACAAGGGAATACTTTTTAAATTCAGCAATCAAGAGCCCACCTGGAGAACAAGGGAATAGATTCCAAGTTTCAACAGTCAGGCACCCACCTGGAGAACAAGGGAAGTGCAATTCAAATTTTAGTTTTTAATTTTAATATTTGATAACATGTTGTACCCAGCCACCAAACTGGGGCAGAAAATTTTCTTTGTTTATTTAGTTTGTTGCAGTCAGGAGCCCACCTGGAGAAAAAGGGAATACTTTTAAAGTTCAGCATTCAGGAGCCCACCTGGAGAACAAGGGAATTCATTTCAAGTTTCAGCAGTCAGGCACCCACCTGGAGAACAAGGGAAGTACAATTCAAATTTTAGCTTTCAATTTTTTATATTTGATAACATGCTGTACCCGGCCACCAAACTGGGGCAGAAAATTTTCTTTGTTTGTCTATTTTGTTGCACTCAGGAGCCAATCTGGAGAACAAGGGATACTTTTCAAATTCAGCAATCAGGAGCCCACCTAGAGAACAAGGGAATACATTTCATGTTTCAGCAGTCAGGCACCCACCTGGAGAACAAGGGAAGTACAATTTAAATTTTAGCTTTCAATTTTTTATATTTGATAACACGCTGTACCCAGCCACCAAACTGGGGCAGAAAATTTTCTTTGTTTGTCTATTTTGTTGCACTCAGGAGCCAATCTGGAGAACAAGGGAATACTTTTCAAATTCAGCAATCAGAAGCCCACCTAGAGAACAAGGGAATACATTTCATGTTTCAGCAGTCAGGCACCCACCTGGAGAACAAGGGAAGTACAATTTAAATTTTAGCTTTCAATTTTTTATATTTGATAACACGCTGTACCCAGCCACCAAACTGGGGCAGAAAATTTTCTTTGTTTGTTTATTTTGTTGCATTTAGGAGCCCACCTGGAGAACAAGGGAATACTTTTCAAGTTTAGCAATCAGGAGTCCACATGGAGAACAGGGAATACATTTCAAGTTTAGCAGTCAGGCGCCCACCTGGAGAACAAGGGAAGTACAATTCAAATTTTAGCTTTTAATTTTTAATATTTGATAACATGTTGTACCCAGCCACCAAACTGGGGCAGAAAATTTTCTTTATTTGTCTATTTTGTTGCAGTCAGGATCCCACCTGGAGAACAAGGGAATACTTTTCAAGATCAACAATCAGGAGCCCACCTGGAGAACAAGGGAATACTTTTCAAGTTCAGCAATCAGGAGCCCAACTGGAGAACAAGGGAATACATTTCAAGTTTCAACAGTCAGGCACCAACCTGGAGAACAAGGGAAGTACAATTCAAATTTTTTAGCTTTCAATTTTCTATATTTGATAACATGCTGTACACAACCACCAAACTGAGGCAGAAAATTTTCTTTGTTTGTCTATTTTGTTGCAGTCAGGAGCCCACCTGGAGAACAAGGGAATACTTTTCAATTTCGGCAATCAGGAGCCCACCTGGAGAACAGGGATTACATTTCAGGTTCAGCAGTCAGGCGCCCACCTGGAGAACAAGGGAAGTACAATTCAAATTTTAACTTTCAATTTTTAATATTTGATAACATGTCGTGCCCAGCCACCAAACTGGGGCAGAAATTTTCTTTGTTCGTCTACTTTGTTGCAGTCAGGAGCCCACTTGGAGAACAAGGGAACACTTTTCAAGCGTCAGCAGTCAGGAGCCCGCCTGGAGAATAGAGGCATATATTCCAAATTTCAACGGTCAAGCATCACCTGGAGAAAGGGAAAATACTTCAGAGTGCAATTCAAGTCAGCAAGAAAAGATGCTTGCAGAAAGAATGCGAGCAACAGTCTGAGATGATCAGCGGAAGTTAGTTACAATCCAAAATAACAAAAGAAGAGGAGAAACAAAAGAAGGAAAAAGTGAATCCAAATGCAGAAGTAGAGAAAGATGTGAATTGCTTAAGACATGATCGGATTCACAAGCGTGGTGTGGTGTCCGGGTCTGGTCCAAAAATCTGAAGAAGAATGAATTCGCACCTGCAACTAGCAAGCGTTAAGGTTCAGATCCAAAGTCTGCATGAAGAACCAGTCAAGACTCAAGATTAAGCTTCAAAAGACTTATAGATAGGAATCTTGTAACTCGTTGTTGATAGGTTTAGCTAGTCTTCTTCATTTATTTTGATTTTTGATGTAATAACAGGACCGCAGACCGTAACCTTGGTGGAACGGCACCTCGCTCGGCTCTCAACCACGGTACTCCATCACCTCATTCACTTCTGAACTACACATGACCTGATTCCTTTATAGCCAAGGATATGTAGGCAGCTCAGATACCAGGGCTCGGTCACATTCTTCTTTCTTTTGGTCTCCTTAAATAAGGGTCGGTCAAAAACCTGTCTAGTCATTCTTTGTCTGAAAACTCTTCGCGTTTCCAGTCAAAGAGGGGCAGCTGTTGACATATGATTTTTCACCCTCCCCAAAAATTTTGCTCATTTTTAGCATGTAAATATTTAATTTAGGCCTAATATAACTATTTCAACTATTTTTGACTTCTTTACTTTATTTTCATCATAAAAATGAAAAATAAAAAATAGCTGCATATTACTCTATTTTAATCATGTATTAGATATTTTTAGAGAGATATGTTCCTTTGAACCTATTTTTATTTTTAATATAATTTTGAAAAATACAAAAAAATAATAATAATAGGACCTTATTTTTTATCTTTATATAATTTCAAAAAATACAAAAATAGTCTCATTAATGTTTTGTAGTCATTTTAATCTTTAAAAAAATACAAAAATAGTACTTTATATTTATCCTTATATAAAAAAGGAAAATTATAAAAAAGTAGTTTCATTAATATTTTGTAGTTTCTTTAATCTTGAAAATACCCAAAAAATAGTTTTATTTTAATTGTCAGTCTCATTTTAACAGTTATTTTGCCTACGTAGGATTAGTTAAACAAGATAGTGTTTTATTCTCGGTTGCGGGAAAAGAATAACATTTGGGTTCAAACGACCCATTTTTAGGCCCAAAATTCTGACGTAGCCCATAACAACCCAAGCCCAATACCCAAAACTAGGCCCAATACCCTCAAACCCTAATACCCTACCTATAAATACCTAACCTAGTCTTCAACGTGACACATTCAGAGGGAGGGGGCCAACGTAACACATGGAGGAGGGATAGAGATTTTGAGAGGAAAGAAAAGAGAAATACACACGCACACAATGAAGAAAGACCACTGTTCATCTTCTTCAAAAAGACAACACAAACCAAACCCTAGTCTCCACACCATCGCCACCAGCCCCAACCAGTCCGCCTCCCATTTCTGTCAAAACCAGTAACCAAACAACCCACCTCACGTCGAGACTATTCCGTCATTAACCAGCGACACCACCAAGCTGATGCGTCGAACCAGCCTACTGTCGTCACCAACACCACCAGCCTTCCTCGACCATACTCAAAAACGACCCCCTCACCTGTCCGTCGACCACCAGTCGTCCTCTCCGACTAGAAGTGAACCAAACAACCATAGATGTTTCTTCTGAGCTGCTTCGTCTTCAAACTCACTGCCACGCCAATGACCCCAGCCCAACGAATCAGTCAGCCAGTCCCGCCGACCACTGTTACATCCAAACGCCCCTTCTCCGACAAGCCAGCAACTCCAGCAATTAGACCACCCAATTCATCACCTCACCACCCCCCAAACGACCACCAATAACAACCTACTCTCCATCACGTCTCAGCATGAAACCATGCTGGAATTAGTTCGCTAGCAAGTCGTTCGTGTGGATCATTTCGACTGTTGCTCCAGTGTCTCATTTGCTACGGTAGTAGCGTCATTTTTAAATTGAGGTTGTTCATTTTGAGATTTCCGGGAATATTCGATTTTTCGGTCGAGGTTCTGTCGCTTCGAGTTCCGTCCATAGTCCATCGGTTTGAGTTGCATCTCTTACTCTCTTATACTATTTCTACGTGATACCATGCTTCTGTTATGTGATTAATCTCTGCACGCTATTTTTCGTCGATCATATGGGTTATTGTTCTCTCCCTCTGTTTTGTTCCTCTGCCATTTTGGATTTTTGTGGTTATTAGCAATCATTATAATGTGTTTTTGTCTTAATACTCAGTTGTTTGATTCTTGGAATTTGATTTTCTTTGGGCTGAATTGGTTTTACATTCGGGGGTTACTCCTTTGTATTTGATTTCTCTGCCAACCACTTAGGGCATGGGTGAGTGTTCTATGGTCGTTTGTTCAAAGTTTATTCGAGGAAGCGTTCATTTCGTCGAATAGGATTCCATTGTAGTGATGGTAATAATAGATGTTTATCTCCATTCAAAAAACTATGTGTGCTCTTCTATTGCAGTAATTAGATTTGAATGGGTTCACTTTCTTTGTGTTTCATTAATGTTTCATCGTTTCTTTCATCAATCATTTGTTGGAATTGAAAATGATACGGTTTAGTTACGATTCTTTTTTTTAGAGATTTCTTGGGTAGATAATTGGATTTGGGATTAATTGTTGATAACATTGTTTCAATAAAGTGATTAGAGAATTTGTTTTCCTGATGATAACAGAATGGTTTCCATTTGTAACAAATCATATTATTTGACCCATAATACATACCCATTCACATAAGTCCGATAGTTAAGGATTGTTAGGACTTGCTTTCAATTAGCTGATTATAACACCACATAAATAATTAGTGTTCGAGTTTGGAATCAGGGAGTTTTGATATTTATGTAAAGTTAACGATTGGAAGATGTCAACTCAGCTTTTCTTTGTTTTTTTATCCTTAGAATTCGAGGCGTGCCATTTAGCAAATTCCATGGCCCTCACAAAGTACAAATGCTCTAGTCGCTTTAGGCATGTATTTTAATAACATTATCTTCCTAAACTCGGGTGCACATTTATGTGACCCAAATCCAAATCTCAATGGAGTCGAAATGTGTTGACAACCACGGGTGCACTGGTGCAACGTGGTTCGAGACGCATTTTCACGACGTTGCAATTCTTATTAAAATAAATATAAAAGCGGGTTACTAATAAAAGGCACATAAGTTAGAACATGTTTTGAAATCAGATAAAATTTAATACAACAGTTGAGAGACCGTTCTAGAACCACGGAATCCGGGAATGCCTAACACCTTCTCCGGGGTAATAGAATTCTTTACTCGAATTTCTGGATCGCGGACTGTTAATAGAGTCATAATTTCCTCAGTTCGGTATTCAACCGATGACTTGGGACACCTTTAATCTCCCAAGTGGCGACTCTGAATTATAATAATAAATCCCATTCCGATTGTGCTTTAATTGGAGAAAAACTCCTTTATTATACCCTTGCGGGGTGTAGTAGTAAAAAAGGAGGTGTGACACCTAGCTATGCTTATGTATGCATATATATATGCTATTTTGAGAGTATTTTTTCATGAAAATTATATAGAAAAAAATTGGGTATCAACAGTTGACCCTCTTTACCCGAAAAGGATGAAAAGGTTGTCGGATAAAGATATGATGGCCAGTTTTGACCGAATGAAACGATGGAAGAATTTTGATCGAGCTCCGGTTCCAGAGCCACCTACATATCCTTGGTTTTATAGGAATCAGGTCGTATGTAGTTCAGGACCCACCGATGGAACATGCCGATGGAGATTTTTCCTAGAACGAACGAGATATTTGGATTGGGGTAGCATTGCTACGAGTTTAACAGAGTTGTGGAAACTAGAGCGGGATCGCCCATGCTAACATGGTCGTTGCTAGCCAGTTTACCTGCAAATAACAACACGAGCGCATATGTTGTGCATAAATTTTAAACATGATGTAAGTTCCCCTTGGACCATGAATGCTGTCTTTGGATGGTTGGGATACCGTCCTCAGACCATGGTGTGCTGGGCCATGAAACATTTGATAAAGGATTCACAGGCTATGAAATGATGCTCTTGGGCTATGAGAATGATGCCTCCGAACCATGATGCCTTGAATAATGCTACGTAGAGATAAATGTGGGGTCCTCGGGCCATGGCATGATGTTCTCAGGCTATGAAAATAGTGCCTATGAATGATGATTCCTTTAGACCATTTTGGCGATCTTTAAGCCCATGAAATATGGGGTTTGGCGATCTTTCAGCCGATGCAAGACTTAAAAATGGTGATAGTTCAGCCGATGTATAATGGAAATATAAATGGCAATTTTTCAGCCGATGCAAGACTTAAATAAAAATGCCGATATTTCAGCCGATGTAATGATTTAAAGAAAATGGTGATATTTTAGCCGATACTAGATTTAAATGAAGTGGCGATATTTCAGCCAATGCAAATATTTAAATAAAATGGCGATATTTCAGCCGGTGCGAGATTTAAATGAAGTGGCGATATTTCAGCTGATGCAAGACTTAATAAAAAATAGCGATATTTCAGCCGTTGCTAAGTGTAAAATTTGAGTGGCGATCTTTCAGCCGATGCAAAATGAAGTAGCGATATTTCAGCCTATGCAATTATGAAGGTAGAGCTTAACCTCGGAAGGTAGAATAGTAGCCTTATGCAATGCAAGAAATGCAAACGGAGGTAGAGCTTAACCTCGAAATGCAAAATAGTAGCCTTACACAATGTAGGAATGTAGATGGAGACAGAGCTTAGTCTCGAAAGGCAAAATAGTAGCCTTATGCAATACAGGAATGCATATGGATACAAAGCTTAGTCTCGAAAGATAGAACAGTAGCCTTATGCAATGCAAGAAATGCAAATGGAAGTAGAGCTTAACCTCGAAAGGTAGAATAGTAGCCTTATGTAATACAGGAATGCAGATGGAGACAGAGCTTAGTCCCGGTGTGAATTGTCTTGGCTTGACTCTTTTGTTGAAGGCTCTTGACATTCTATTCTGACAAAATTGACCATGACAAACTGTGTTAATTCTTTTTCCATCTATAAGGGCTAACTGCTCGGAGCGACTCATTACCCTATCTACGTATTCAAGTTTCACTTCCTGTATAATTCTCAGGGAGGGAATCTCTACTTTAGCGGGAATGACTGCCTCGGTACCATAACCCAACATGTAAGGAGTTGCCCCGGTTTATGTACAAACTGTGGTACGGTACCCCAATAAAGCAAATGATAGCTTCTCATGCCACTGCTGATGTTTTTCTATCATCTTCCTTAGTATCTTTTTGACATTCTTGTTGGCCGCTTCTACAGCTCCATTAATCTGAGGTCTATAGGTTGTAGAATTCTTGTGTTTGATTTTGAATGTTTCACATATTGCTTTCATCAGGTCACTTTTGAGATTAAAACCGTTATCAATAATGATTGACTCTGGGATGCCGAACCGGCAAATGATACGGTCGCGGACAAAGTCTGCCACGACTTTCTTGATCACCGCCTTGTATGATACTACTTCAACCCATTTGGTCAAATAATGAATTGCCACTAGAATGAACATGTGTCCGTTTGATGCGGCAGGCTCGATAGGTCTGATAACATCCATTCCCCAAGCGACGAACGACCATGGCGATCTTGTTGCATTAAGCTTATTAGGAGGCACCTTTATCATATCTACATGTATCTGACAGTGATGGAACTTTAGGACGTGCTAGATGCAGTCCATCTCCATAGTCATCCAAAAATAACAAGCTCGGAGTATTTTCTTGGCTGAGACAAAACCGTTCAAGTGTGGGCCGCAGGTTCTTGCGTGAATTTCTTCCAATAGCCTGGATGCTTCCTTTGCGTCGACACACCTCAATAATCCCAAATCGGGAGTCCTCTTGTACAGGATTCCTCCATTGTGAAATAAATTGTTGGATAACCTTTAGAGTGTGTGCTTCTGAGTAGCTTTTGCAAGTTCTGGATATTCTCCTGTGGCTAAATATTCCTTGATATCATGAAACCAAGGTTTTCCGTCTGCTTCTTCTTCAACATGAGCACAATAAGCTGACTGATTATGGATCTTTACTGGAATAGGGTCTATGAAGTTCTTATATGGATGCTGAATCATAGATGATAGGGTAGCCAATGAGTCGGCAAACCCATTCTAGACTCTGGGGACATGTCTAAATTCTGTCTTTGTGAACCTTTTCCTCGACTCCTGTACATGATGCAGATATGGGAGTATCTTCGAGTTCTTGGTTGCCCATTCTTCTCGGACCAGATGTATATGCAAATCTGAATACCCGATTACTAGCAACTCTTGGATGTTCATGTCAGTGGCCATCTTGAGTTCCAAGTGCAGGCTTCGTACTCGGCCATGTTGTTGGTGCGTGGGAATCTGAGCTTCGCAGACACCGGATAATGTTGACTAGTTTTTGATACTAGAACTTCTCCTATGCCAACTTTTTTGAAGTTTACTGCTCCATCGAAAAATATTCTTCAACCGTTATAGGATTCTGCGATATCTTCTCCGATGAAGGATACTGCCTCATCAGGAAAATACGTCTTCAGAGGCTCGTATTCTTCATCCACAGGGTTTTCAGCAAGCTGATCTGCTAGTGCCTATCCTTTGATTGCCTTCTTAGTCACATAGATGATATCAAATTCACTTAGTAGGATTTTCCACGTGGCCAACTTGCCAGTGTGCTTGGGCTTTTGAAAGATGTACTTCAGCGGATCCATTCTTGATATGAGATAACCTTTGGAGTGTGCGCTTCTGAGTAGCTTTTTCAAGTTCTGGATATTCTCCTGTGGCTAAATATTCCTTGATATCATGAAACCAAGGTTTTTTGTCTACTTCTTCTTCGACATGAGCACAATAAGCTAACTGATTATGGATCTTTACTGGAATAGGGTCTACGAAGTTCTTATCTGGATGCTGAATCATAGATGATAGGGTAGCAAACGCGTTAGCAAACTCATTCTAGACTCTGGGGACATGTCGAAATTCTGTCTTTGTGAACCTTTTCCTCGACTCCTGTACATGATGCAGATATGGGAGTATCTTTGAGTTCTTGGTTGCCCATTCTTATCGGACCTGATGTATAAACAAATCTGAATCCCCGATTACTAGCAACTCTTGGATGTTCATGTCAGTGGCCATCTTGAATCCCAAGATGCAGTCTTCGTACTCGGCCATATTGTTGGTGCGTGGGAATCTGAGCTTCGCAGACACCGGATAATGTTGGCCGATTTTTGATACTAGACCTGATCCTATGCCAACTTTTTTGAAGTTTACTGCTCCATCAAAAAATATTCTCCAACCATCATAGGATTCTGCGATATCTTATCCTATGAAGGATACCTCCTAATCAGGAAAATACGTCTTCAGATGCTCATATTCTCCATCCACAGGGTTTTTAGCAAGCTGATTTGCTAGTGCCTATCCATTGATTGCTTTCTTAGTCACGTAGATGAAATCAAATTCACTCAGTAGGATTGGCCACGTGGCCAACTTGCCAGTGGGGCATGGGCTTTTGAAAGATGTACTTTAGCGGATCCATTCTTGATATGAGATAATTATAACAGGAACAGAAATAATGCCTCAACTTTTGAGCTACCCAAGTTAGAGCACAACAGGTGCGCTCTAATAGAGAATACCGGGCCTCGTACGGGGTGAATTTCTTGCTGACATAGTAGATGGCATATTATTTCCTCCCCGTTTCATCATGTTACCTAAGAACACAACTGAACTCTCCATCCAACACTACAAGGTAGAGTAATAGAGTTCTACCCGGCTTGGGCGGGACCAAAGCTAGCGGTGTTGACAGGTATTCCATGATTTTGTTGAAAGCATTCTGATAGTCATCAGTCCATTTGGTAGCGGCATCTTTCTTCAAATTACTAAAGATTGTCTCACAAATGACAGTGGACTGAGCTATGAACCGGCTGATATAGTTGAGTCTCCCTAGAAAATTCATCACGTCCTTCTTACTCTTTGGCGGTGGCAATTCTTGAATGGACTTAACCTTTGATGGATCCAATTCTGTTCCTCAGCGACTCATAATGAACCGAAGTAGTTTCCCGATGGGAACCCCGAATGCACACTTGGCAGGGTTTAGCTTCAAATTGTACCTTCCCAGTCTGTTGAAGAATTTCCTCAAATATTCCATGTGGTCAGTCGCTCTCTTGGATTTGATGATGACATCATCTACATGTGCATCGATCTTTGTGTATCATGTCATGGAAAATAGTAGTCATGGCCCTCATGTAGGTGGCCATAGCATTCTTTAACCCAAACGGCATCATCTTGTAACAATACATCCCCCACGGCGTAATGAAAGTCATTTTCTCCGCTTCTTCCTCGTCTATCCATATATGATAATACCCAACAAAACAATCGATAAATGACTGCAGCTTACGCTTGGTGCGGTTATGAATTAGAATGTGTATGTTTGGCAAGGGGAAGTCGTCTTTCGGACTGGCCCGATTGAGGTCACGGTAGTCAACATAGACTCTAACCTTCCCGTCTTTCTTTGGTACTAACACGATGTTGGCTAACCATATTGGATACTCTACTACCCTGAGAACCTTGGCTTTGACTTTCTTGGTGACTTCTTCCTTGATTTTCAAACTCATATCAGGTTTGAACTTCCTGAGCTTCTGCTTTACCGGGGGATATGTAGGATCGGTTGGCAGTTTGTGGGCTACAATATATGTACTGAGACCAGTCATGTCATCATATGACCAGGCGAATATGTCCTTATATTCCCTTCGGAATTCCGTGTACTCTTCCTTTTCTGATGGTGACAGATAAATACTGTTGCGCGTGTCTTTGACATTTTCTGGATTTCCCAAGTTAACAACCTCAGTCTCATCCAAGTTTGACTTAGGTCTATTTTTGAAATCCTCAACCTCTCTAACAAGCTCTTCTAGTATATCATCTTGTTTTGAGTCTATATCCGTTTGTTGCATTGTCTAGTTGCAAGTCACAATCATCGGTTCATCGAGATCACTAATAGTAATGCTGTGTAAATAAAGTAAACGATGAAAAGTAATAAGAGCGAGATTTATAAGAAACTTAAATGCTTTGATAAATTTCATAATTTTTTTGAACATTATAGCTCTTACTTCGAAATTAAAATGCAGAAAGAAAGTCAACTAGTAGAAAATAAAGATGATGCTTGATGCTTTGTTCAGACTTGCTACCCCGAAGCTTTTCGAGCCCTAGCGATTTTGTTGGACCAATTGTTGAGGCGTGATCCTCATCTAACGGCCTGTATGGAAGGGCCTTCTTCCCCTTCCTCCTCGAGAATGACACAACAGTCCATGTTATCATCTTTCAAAAACAAATTCCTCATTGCTGCCAATGCCTCCTCTTCTTTCGACACATTTATGGCATCAGATGGTTGGAAAGTCTGCTCCACGAGAGGTATCGGATGCTCCAACAAATAGTAGGGACTGCACCATAATGGCGAATAGTGTTTGAACTCCTCCCAAGTGTATTCAGATCCCTAACCAAAAGTGTTACCATATTTCTTCAGCTTGATAGGTTTGGTGATTCCTTTGCCAGGTTCATATCTGCTCCAATTCAGTATACTTTCAATCTTGTTATGCCACCATTTATCCTTGTCCACGGTGTTGAGTCACTCAATGTGATGGTAGGTTTCTCCGCCTATCTTCCTTCTTCCTCAGATTGCCGGGATGGTTTGGCGACTATATATGGGATTGCTATCATCACCATGAATAATCACCTCTTGGTGATTCCACTCAAACTTCAGTGCCTATTGTAGGGTTGATGCTACAGTCCCAGCAGCACAAACACAAGGTCGTCCTAGAAGCAAGTTGTAGGATGCTGGGATGTCTATTACTTGAAAGTCAACGTCGAACCAAGTCGGTGCCATTTGTAGACACAAACTGATTTCCCCTATAATGGACCTTTGGGAACCATCGAAAGCTTTGACATTGATGGCTCCATCGTTCTCATGCAAGCTCTTACCCAATGTTCTTAGAGTCGCTAATGGACAAATATTGAGGCTGGACCCTCCTTCAATCAAAATTCTAGTGATGAAATGATCCTCGCACTGCACAGTGATGTGCAATGCTTTGTTGTGGCTCAGCCCTTCCGGTGGCAGCTCATCTTCATGGAAAGTGATTTTGTGACTCTCCAATACTTGCCCTAGCATGTTCGCCATTTCTCCTCTAGTTATGTTGTTGGGTACATATGCCTCACTCAATATCTTCAACATGGCATTCATATGTGCATCAGAGCTTTGTAGAAGAGCTAGGATGGAGATTTGTGACGGTGTTTTATTTAGTTGATCAATGACTGAGTACTCTTTTGCTTATATCTTCATCCAGAGATCATTGGGCCCAGTTTCAATAGGTTATCCAGAGGCCTACTTACTTAATTCAGCTAAATGCTCCGGAGCATAAACCCTGTCGATTCTTGTCATACCCTGCACCGCAACTGCTTTTTAGGTTTTGGCTTTCCCTTTTCTTCGTGCCTCGGCTGTGTAATCCCAGGTGATGGTCTATGTATGGAATGGTGATACGGCTGACATTTCCACCGGGATGGGTACCCTTGCTTTGGGAGGTAACACAGCAACTTCAAATGGCGCAGGTGCTTTTGGGGACCTAAACTCAACCTCAATTAGTCTTGGCATCTTTGTAGAATATGGTGTTTCATGATCGAGTGATATGGACATGCTCACTGTGAGCACGTCATTTTTCCTCTATATGAATTACTCCCATAATTTCAAAAAATTATAATTTTCTTTCTTTCATTATTTGCAATTTCGTGGATTTTTATGGCATTTATTATAATTTTTTGCATTTTGTTCGTGCATTTTAATTCATATAAAATACAAAAATATGCATTGCATTTAGGATTTAATTTTACATATTTTGAAATTAATTAGTAATTAGGAATCTTACAAAATACAAAAGAAAATAAAAAAATAGTAGTTTGTCTTGGCATTGTTTAATTTGTGGTTTTGGCTTTCAATAGTTTTGATTTAGTTTGATATAGGATTAGTTTGGGATAATTGTGAGGGATAATTAATTTGATTTGGTAGATTAAGTTGATTTTTAGAATTAATTTAGGGTTTTTGGTTTAATTTGGAAAAGAAAAAGGAAAAAAAATTAAAAGGAAAAGGCTTTCTTAAATAAAAGACTCAACATTGGGCCTCTCTAATCATCACTCACAGCCCAAGTCAGTCGCCCCAAGCCCGAATCACATCCCTTATCCGGCCTTTCCCTGGTTAAACGAAACGACGTCGTTTCCCTGGGTTTGATCATAGCCATTGTCTTTTTGATCCAACGGGTGGGAACAGCCTAG
>MU682834.1:9349-37323 GCA_026770625.1 Nicotiana glauca | reverse complement strand
CCCCCCCCCCAAAGACTCACCTCACCGTCCTCCGCTGTGAACCGCCGCCGAAAATTGCCTCGCGGCGGCGGCTGGTCTCTATATCCACCCAAAAATACACCCGAGAATCGTCTTCTTCTCCCCACTTCATCTTCATAGCTCCCTTCCCTCAAAACATGGCACATCGTCTCGAATTTCAAATCGAAAATTCCGGTCAAATCACAAAGTCGTCCAAACTTCACCAAATTTACACCATATGTTCTCCTCAAGTCCCTCTTTCCAAACCCCAAAACCCCGTCCCTCGAATCGCCTCCGAACTTCTCGAACTCCGGTCAAAGTACCGGCCAAAACCCTAAACTCCCCAAATGTCACCAAATTCACACCATGGGACCTCGTCACTTCTCTCGTGACGAATTCGTCACCAGAGGCAATCGAATCTGGCCGGAGTTGGTTGAATTTTGAATTGACGAGGCGACAGAACCTTGGAGTCATATCACTGAGTTTGTTCCAATTTTGTTTTTGTTTTTCTTCTTTTCTCGTGTTGTTTTGAAGTAATTCCATAATTATTCTTGCTCCATGATTAGTTGATAACATGAAACTGTTTTTCAATTTTTTCATTTGTTTAGGTATAGTTTTTATTCAAATGCCCTATGTTTACTTTAAGTTCTTTCTTGATTGTTTGTCAGTAGGATTTCATTTTATTCATATTAATTGATGCAGTGCTGTTTTAGTTTGTTATCTTTGTTCTGTGGATTTGATTGGGTAATTCATAATGACTCTAGGATTTCATTTTGATTTTCATTTTGATTATTGAATTTTTTTTTATTCTTTTGATCTTATTTGGTTTGAGTTTGAACGTTTATTGAGTTTGAAGATTGGAAGCAATATTGTTCTTTTAAGTTTTGTATTTGGTATTAATCTGACTCTGGCTTAAATCTAGTTTAGTGTTTAGTGTTAATTAGAAGCTATTCTTAGTTTGATTAATTAGTTCAATTATTTTCTTAATTAGTTCGGTTATTGCTGAATAGCCTAGACTATTATTTAGCCAATTGGTTAGTAAAAGGGGCTGGGGTTTGTTTAGGATAGTCTAGTAAATTTCAGAATAATTAAAGGGTAGAACATGTATTCCTAGATAAAAACTGATGTTGTAGGTGAATCTAGAATCTTCTAAGGTCTTCTAAAATGGGACTCAAGTTAAAATATCAATAACTTTAGTGCAGTAACTTGAATAACAAGTTAATGAATAAGGGACTAAATAATTAAAGTCTAAAAATAAAAAGGGACTAAAGGGTAAAACTGAAAATCTGAGGGTTGCCCTCACTTTCACCTCTAAAAAGCCCTCCTATTGGCTTGTTTATTAATTTTGAATCTCTAAAAACTCCCCCCATTTTTTCACAAGTCTTCACAAACTGAAGATTTGAATTTCAAATCAAAAACTCTAGATCTAGCTCTTAAAAAAATCCATAAACAACAGAAAACCTTTAAAAAAATCCCCAAAAATACTGTTCCATTGAAACCCTTAGGTTAATTTCGATTTTTAGTTGTTGATTTACATCTTTTAGCTCAATAGTTGGTTGCTAAAGTTTAAGAGATTTATTGGGTTTGATTTCGAGTGGTTTGGGTTCAATTAAGATGTTTTGGTCGACTATTGTGTGTTGTACTGCTGTGGTGCATTCCTGGGTTTTTGAGTAGCTATTTTGGTTCAAAATTACTCCTGTTATTGCTAGTTGGGATCTCTGTTTGTCATCTGTTGTTGTTTGTACTCTGCTTCTATACTTGCTGTCAGTTGCCTCTCTATTTTCTGATTTTTGTTCAATTTCCAGGTACACATCTGTAACTCTAATAATTGTGAGTTGAAAATGTGAAGAATGAATCTATGTGAAGAATTGAAGCATGAATTTTGACTTAGTTTAATTCCTGATTTGTGTACTCAGACATTCAGTTCATTGATGCTATTTAGATCATTGCTTATTTTTCAAATAACTGGACTGTTTAAACAGCTAGTTTTCAGATTCGTGTGAGCATTATGATTTAAATATTAGTTGTGGTAAGTTTCATGGTAGAATGATAGAATAATTTCATGATTAGTTATAGTTCATTTCCTGACCGTTATTTCATGCATCTGTTTAAAAGTGATTCAGTAACGAGATGAGACCTCTAGTAATTATGTCCGTTTTCAATCTATAATGGAACTGTTTAGAACGTGTTAATTAAGGCTAAAATGTTGCTTCAAAATGCTAAATTAGGTGTTAGGCTGTAAATTGTGCATCGTCGTGACCATTGTTATTCCGATAAACATGATAATCTGTGTTTAATTGTCAACAAATGTGATCAAGTTTGTAGGTAGAACACCATTATTTGATATCATGTTCTGCTTCAAATAGATCATCAGATTAACTATTTTCATTTCATTGTTAGTATTGACTGAGCTTTGGCTCACGTTAGTTGGGACTGAAAAGATTGGGCTCAACGCCGGCCAGCTGAAAATAGCCAGGCACATTTTCCTTTTAATTTAGTTAGTTTGAGGCCTAGACAATATAATTTGAGGCCTTGGCCCAATGGCAATATCGGAAGCCCAAAGCTGGGCAAGTTCAAAATCAAAACAGCAATGTTTACTTATTGCCTTGGCTAATTTCAAAGCCCAAAATTGCTGAGGGTCCGAATTTACATGAGCTCATAGACCCAAATATCGTAGTTCTTAAACAATACCAATTAATTAGGCCCTTTTAGAGAAAAAAACCCAATATAAAATAATAGTTTGCTTTAGGGTATCCTTAAAATAAACGAGGTGCGCCGCGTCAAATAAAATCACAAATTGCATGACCCTCTTTAATTACTTCTTTAAAAAATATTTTAGACATCGGGATGGGCTATTTAGCGAATTTCGTGGCCTCCCACAGAGTTAATAATATGCTAGTTGCTTTAGGCCTGGCATTTAATAATATTACCTTCCTAAATACGGGTGCACATTTATGTGACCCAAATCCAAACCCAACGAAGTTGAAATGTGTCAAAAACTACGGGTGCATTAATGTGACGTGGTTCGAGATATGTTTTCATGACGTTGCAAGTCTTTTTAAAAAATAATAATAAAAGTTGTTCAAAGTTAAAAAGCACATAGATTAAGACATGTATTAAAATCAGATAATAAGCCAAATATGACTATCGAGCGACTGTGCTAGAACCACGGAACTCGGGAATGCCTAACACCTTCTCCCGGGTTAACAGAATTCCTTACTCGGATTTCTGGTTCGCGGACTGTTAAACAGAGTCAATAATTTCATCGATTCGGGATTCAACCAGTGACTTGGGATACCACTAATCTCCCAAGTGGCGACTCTTAATCTTAGTAAATCCCGTTTCGATTGTCCTTTAATTGGAGAAACTCCTTACGCCCTTTTGCATGGTGTAGGTAAAAAGGAGGTGTGACAGCTCTGGCGACTCTTCTGGGGACACTAACCCAGAACTTTGGTTTAGGTTTTAAGAATTCGAGCTTAGAATAATTGTTGTGCTTGGCTTTATCTAATTTTCCTACACGTTTCATGCTAAATGTGCTAAATATTTTACCTCTTTGATATTATCTAAACTATATATAAACTGTGGTGAAACCCTTCTCTTCTCACCTCCAGGGATGTGCTTACTGGTTGAGACTCCCTATTCTGTTAGTGTCATACCCTTAAATAAGAAAGAGGCCGGACAAGTTACTAAGCCGGATGGCCTTTTGGTTCCTAGTACGTAGCCCCCTACTCGACTCGAGTTGTCTGCTCGGGTACACAGTTTAGAACACATACCCAGGTTTCAAACCTAGAATAACTTGACTTCATGCCGGATCCCTAGTAATAACGCTTATTTGCATCACGTGCATTTGTCGTAGGGGACTTAACACAGGGGTTGGGTCCGTCTAGGACAGGTAACCTGAAATAAAAAAACCATCCTGATGCATCTTACGTGTTGCGTGTATATTTTTTTGTCTCGAACTCGCATAAAAATAAAAAAAACAAAAAAAAGAAAAAAAGGAAAAAAGAGAAAATAGCAGTGTAGAGAGTTAATTACATATTTTGGAAAAGCCAATGTCCAAGTGGTGTCGAAATTCTTCCAGATTTTTGAAAAATGACAAAAAGAAAAGTGTTTTTATTTGTTTTTTGCCAGTGAAAAAGGAAAAAGAGTTTGTTTTCGAATAGTTTGTTTTATTTGTTATTGAAAATAAAGAAAATATAAAAAGTGTCTTGTTTTCCAAAATAGTGCATTTGTCAACAAAAAAGAGTCTTGTTTTCAAAAAATTTAGTTTTATTTGCCCGAACTACGTCAGTTTGATTGTCACAGGGTGTGGGATATGTAGGCAACTCCCATCAGGTCCAACTTCTCTTTTGCAAAATAGCCCAAAACAACAAAATTTTAATTTTGCCATGAATAAGTCATGTAAGGCCATTCTTGTCTAAAATAAGTCGAATGTCCCTAAATGGGCGCCGGAAGACTGTTTTTACAAGAACAACCACTTTAGGTCATTTTCAACGGTTAGCGGGCATACCCTTAAATCTTCTTCCCGAAGTGCTGAAAGGTCGTATCTGCAAAACCGGCTATTTGTTTAAATTAGAAATTAGAAAAATATAGTGTCATTTTTTCTTTTTTAGGTCAAAATAAGTGATTAAATCACCTTAATAAATGTGCAGGATGAGCACGATTCTAAATGAACCATTCTCAATCATGAATGAAATCCCTCTGGAGTTGCGTCTATGGTGGAACGATCTAGGTAAAGAAGGACAGGGTGAGGTCAACAAATATTTGAAAGGGCTTACCGGTTTTATTGGAGATTCTGCCTCGGGGAGACATCATAAGAGCATTGGTCACATGTTGGGACCTGGAAATCAATGTGTTCTATTTTTTGGACTTTGAACTCACCCCGACCATAGAGGAAGTAGCTAGATACATCGGAAGTGCGGAGGTTCTGTTAAGGCACAAGTACTTGGTCACCCCGAGAACCATAGCTATACACAGATTCTCAGACTCATTAAAGATAATCAGGACGGTCCATAATCCACACTTCATATACCACAGATATGGCCACATAGGAGGTTTAATAACCCGGAAAGCAAGATATGTAGCAAAAGAAATCGGCAAAATGGGAGGAACATAGACGTTTTGCTTTTATGGTGGTCCTTTTGGGGATTTTGGTATTCCCGAGTAAGGATGGAAACATTGACATAAAAATTGCTGGGGTTATCAGCACTTTAAGGACTCAAGCCAAAAGTACTCTTGCGCCCATGATAGTAGATGAAATCTTTCGTGCTCTTACAGCCTGCAAAGCTGGAGGAGACTTCTTTGAGGGGTGCAATCTATTGTTGCAAATGTGGATGACCGAACACCTGTGCCATTGTCCTCAGTTCCTGAGTTATGTGTCTACAGATAAAACCGGTATAGAGGAGTTTTATACGAGATTAAGGGGGTCAACTTTCCTAAAGTATTCACGAGATGGACATCATACTTTCGGTCCCTCACTGCTAATCAAATAGAGTGGACGTTTGGATGGTTGCCTATTGATAAAATCATATATATGCCAGCAGCAGGGCCGTACTTCCTCTTAATGGGTCTTAAGAGCATTCAGTCGTATGCTACGTATGGGGTTCTAAGGCAACTCGAGAGATGCCAAATAGTTGCAAAAGATGTCGATCTTAGTATCCAAGTGGTTGAGATTGGTCCTGATGGCCAGTTCCCTAAACTAAAGGTCCGCTAGGTCTGGAGCGAATGTCAATACTTGGTAGCGAACACCTGTGTGCGGGATCGATCTAAAGGGGAAGTTTCACCCGAGTACCATGCCTGGTATAGAAGGGACGTTGCATTTGGGAGGCCGGCCAAAAGACCTCACCTCCAGGATTTTGCCGAATCATCACAAGAACAATGGGCCTGGTGAGCTAAAGAAAATGAATACAAAGCTAAAATAGAATAATTGGAAAAGCAAGTCCGAGACCTTCAGTTTGAAAACAGCGTGAAAACCGTAGCCTATGAGGGTGAGAAGAAGAAATAGGTGAAAGAGAATGAAGCCTTACAAGCCCAAATTCAAAAGATGAAGATAGCAGCCCAAAATCCCGTCAAGAGTGCCAAAGATGCAAAACTTATAGAAAATCTAAGGCAAAAAGTGAATGACTACAGTTTTGACCTCAACAAAGCGGAAAGAGAATTAGCCGGGGTTCAAAAGCAATTGGTAAAAAAACGCAAAAGAACGAGACCGCACGGTTAAATAGTTGAAAGAAGAATACGATAATGAGGTCACGGGATTAAGGAAAATTGTCATTTCCACAAAGAACAAAATGATCAAACAGGTAAAAGAATTCAAGATTGAAAGAGAGCATTGCTACGCGGTATTGGCACAATTAGAAATGGACATGCAATAACTCCAGGAACAAAACCATGTAGCCGAGCAGACTTTGGAGGCCAGGGCCCTACAAATAGGGCTGTTGCTTCAGGAAAAAGGCAGAATCAGAGAGAGAATCTTTATCGTTGCTCACTACATTACTAGGAAATGCCAAGTGTGAGAGAACATGACTCGCACCACCTTTTTTGCATCAGTGATGATATTTGTGAAGCAAATAATGAGTGACTTAGACAGACTTCAGAGGGAAATTGCATATAGGCCTGCGGTGAGACCGAACGATGTCCCGTGTGCACCAGGAGATTTAATATATTCATTAGTGTCATTTGAGTCTATATTTTCTTTTCTATTAGAGTCTATTAGTTTATTGAGTCTGCATTTTCTTTTCACTAGAAGTCTGTTAGTTGATCGAGTTTGTATTTTCTTTTGAAATAGAACAGTTGACGATAGAGTCTATATTTCTTTTTATCATTAGAGTATGTTAGTTGTGTTAATCTTGAGCCTTTGTAATTGAAGTATTTGCTATCAATAAAATTGAAAATCCCAAAACATTTTGCTTCTATTTTACATTTATTCTCACGAACTACGCTTAGTCTGATTCATGCAGGGTTATGATACGTAGGCAATCTCCGTAGGATTCGATCGTAACTAAATGAAAAGAAAAGAAAAAATGAATGAAAAAAAGAGAGCAAAGAAAAATAAAAGAGATAAAAAAACATAAGAAACCAAATCAAAGAAACAATGGCAAAACAAGAGGGAACGAGAAAATACGAACAAAGAGGAAACAAAGGCAAGAGCGAAAAGAAAAGAAAAGAAGTTGCAATCGGGAATAAGGAAAGCCGTGATGATACAAGCAGTTGAGCAAATGCATAATAGCATCCATTAACTGCCTAGGTGCATTCATTCCCCAAACGTGCAGTTATCAAATCTGTTACTGCCCTAACTACAAACCAAGTTGTTGTTGATATTGAGTCCAGGCAGGAGGTTAGTTGATTGACATTCTGGCAACCCATTCCTACAACACCCTATCAAAACACAAACTGAACATGACAGGCCAATAATTAGATGCCAGTATTATGGACCCATCAAAAAGGTAGAGGTGGTAGACGTTAAGGGGTAGCCGCCGCCGGTTGAAACAGCAAATGACCGAAATGTATCAGGCCAGGGCTAAGGGGTAGCCGCCGCCGGTTTATCCCGCCAATCCAACCTATATCCCACCTTTGGCTTAGTCTTAGGAGCCTCCTACTGTGAATTCATCTCCAGCTTTCCCTTTCTACCAACAGAGCTATGGCACCACCTTCTACCCTCCCCAAGCTCTACCACCCAAACAAAACCCTTCTCCACCAATCACCCCTGTCTTTGTGGCGCCTCCACATGCCACACTGCAATGATCTTCTAGTGAGCCATTATTTTAGGCTCACGACAGCTAGTACTATCCTCATGAGCCTACCTTTAAAGTTCTTGAGCCATATTCCTACACTACTCACTTTGAGCTCCCGGTGGAAACTGAAAAGTCACTTAAGAGCATGGAGCAGGAAAAGATGTTTTGAAAAGTCAAAAGCCTGGAGCAATCCTTCAGGAACTTGCAAGGATTGGGTGGCAAAGTCAATGTGGCCTATAAGGATTTGAGTCTGTTCCCTAATGTTCAGGTACCAGCAGGTTAAAAATTCCTAAGTTTGATCTGTACGACGGGCATGGTGACCCGGTAGTTACCTGAGGGGATTCTGCAGCAAAATGAGAGGGGCAGTTGGAAAAGACGAGTTACTGATGGCATACTTCAGCTAGAGTTTGCGTGGGTTTGCTTTGGAGTGGTATACATGACAGGACCATGGTAGGTGGTATACCTGGGATGACTTGGCACAAGCATTCACCTGCTATTTTTAGTACAACCTAGAAATTATTCCTGATCACCTGTTGTCGACGCCCCTACTTTTCTAAGGGCGAAAAGCGGGTTTCGACATTATGGGTGGAATAACTCTTTTATCCCCTTACGGGGAATTTGGGTTATGGATTTTGGAGAGTCGCCACCTAATGATTATAGTGCATTAGGACACTTTTAAAAGAAGAGAAGAAGATTTTGAAAAAATACCAGAGTTCGGGTAAGGGCTTGAGATTATCTCGAGGGGAAGGTGTTAGGTACCCCTCAAGATCAACTAGTGTGATTCCCCACCGTGCTTAATTGTGACTTTAAGGCTAGGCGTGAACAAGCAAAATTTGCACATAGGAAACATAGCAAGTTGAAGATTTTGAAAGATTGCTTTAATGTGTGGTCGCATCTGCGGCTCCATGTCTTCTTCTGCGAGTTTGCACCTGCAGTCTGCTAGCCGCAGGTGCAGTTATGACAAAAATAGAAAAATTACAGCTGCAAAACCCAACTCAAAATCTCCTATTAACCATTCGAAACCACTTCGAGGCCCCCCGAAACCTCAACCAAAAGCGCGAACAAGTCATATACAACTATCAAAGCTTATACAAATCTTCAAAACACCTCAAACAATGTCGAATCAACCAGCTAGCATTGAATTCAAGCCTAAGAACTTTAAAAACTATCAAATTATGCTTTCGGTGAAAAATCTATCAAACCTCGTCCGAATGACCAGAAATTTTGCACACACGTCACATTCAACACTACGGAGCTACTCCAACTTCCAGAATTTCATTCCAACCCCAATATCAAAAACTCACTATCGAACCCAAAACTTCAAAAATTCAACTTTCGACATTTCAAGCCTAATTAAGCTGCAGACCTCCAAAATACAATCTAAACATGCCCCTAAGCGCCAAATCACCCAACGGAGCTAACGAAACTAACGGAGTTCCATTATGAGGCCGTCTTCACAGTGCTCCAACTACGGTTCAAATTCTAACGCTTAAACTATCAGTTAGGGACTAAGTATCTCAAAATACTTCGAAACTCAAAATCAAACATCTGGGCAAATCAAAATAGCAAAAACGAATATGGATAAAGTAGTTTATAAGGGATCGGCACGTAAATTCTTAAAATGACCGGCCGAATCATTACAAACTTAGATTCAAATGTGTAAATAAAAAAATTGAGGTACATTTCATAACATTAAAAAAAATCATACTTACTCTAAATAAAAATTGGTTTCATTATCTACGGTCTTAGTTGATACATATCATAGTCTATATGTTGAAAAGGAATAACTCATAAATAAATATGCCTATCTTAAGCTTGATAACAGGGACTTAGAAGTAAGTAAGAAAAATCTGAAAACTGCTATTAAAGATATAGAGGAATAGGTTCTTGCTCTAGGTAACAAAAAAACTAGTTTTAGTGATTGAAAATGAAATGCTTCTTGATGCACCTGCAATGGGAAAGAGTCATACTAGTGAGATTCACGAAATAATAGAGAACAAATTGAAAAAGATTAAAATTAATCTCTCAGCTAAATCTGAGAAAAATAGGGTGCTTCAAGAAAACCTAAATAAATCAAGTATGAATTTGGAAGAACTTTGAAGTGTAATAGGTTCTTAGACATACTAATCACCTTTCATGAAAATCACAATAGCAATAGGAAAGCATTAGGAAACAAAAAGGTCAAGACCCCATATAACCCCAAAAACAGTTATGTCACTATTCCTAGAAATTATCTATGCACTTATAGTACTAATAACAAGCACTCCAAACATTCATGAGCTGCTAAGTTTAAAGCGGTTAAAACTAAACGTTGACACTTAAACAAACTTTCTCTTTATAGAATGAAGCTTCTTCTCAGCCATAGCTAAAAATGACGAGGAAATCGAAGGCTAGAGGGGGAGGGTCGAACATGCAAAGATCAAATCTGAGTAACGTGAATGTAATAAGAGGAATTCCACAATCAGCAGACGTAAAAAGAACTCGAAGCCTCAATGTATTGCAAGGGATACATCCACTAGACTTGAGTCAATCAACTGTGGATAGTGAGCTAACTGGAAATCGAACAACAATTAGTAGGAATTGAGGGGGAAAAAAAGATGATAAGCGTAAATCATGGGCAGAAACGGTGGAGGATGAAGCAGAAATGATAAAGAAAAAGGAAACAAGGGAAATGAGCCCTAAGTCATGGAGCAAAATTGTTGTAAGCCCCATAACTGAAGAACTGGACTTAACACCACGAACTCAGGACAATTTGAATGTGAAGACAACTATGGAGGACATAAAAGAGGAGCTCGATTTCTGGAAATCAGCACTTGTATGTTTTGTATTGGGATCTAATCCACCACAATCAATGATGGAAGGTTACCTCCAAAGGATATGGGTATCGCTTGGTATAGACATAATAGAACAAGTTAATAGAGGAGTGTTTATGATGATATCCATAGCTTTGAAAGCAAAATCAATATTATTGAAGATGGAGTCCAGATGTCCGGCAGAAAGCCAGTGGTGGTAAAACCTTGGAATCCAGATATGGACCTGAAAAAGGAGTCTGTGGATTAGATTTATTGGACTGGATATTAAGTACTAAGGACAAACAACTCTCACAAAGCTGGCTGGTCTTGTAGGGAAACCATTAAAGGCAAATAGAGCTACAACACAAAAGGAGAGATTGACATATGCCAGAGTTCTGGTTGAGGTTAAGCGTCATCAGAAATATCCAAATACAATTATGTTTGAGGATGAGAAGGGCAGAAAAGTGGGGCAGGAGGTTTTCTATGAATGGAAACCTATTCTATATGGAAAGTGCAAGAACTTTGGGCATGAAATGAATGAATGCAGCAGGTTTATTAAAGAAGAGAAAGAAAAGCAAGCAAACAAGCAAGAACTAAGAGACCAAATACAGAATTGAAGCAGACTTAAGTGTAAAAAAAAAGGCTGGCAATGTGTAGAACAAAGGGGCACATGAACAAACACAATAAGAGAGTGGGCCGATAAGCAAAGGTAATAAGAGGACTGAGGTAGTGCCCACTACAAATGAAGTGGCGACTACATCCAAAAATTGGAAGAATGTAATAAGAGGGAAAGTAGGGGAAAGGAAGAAACAAGAAGGCATAAGAACATGGAACTCTTTTGCAACATTAGGGGACCATCAACAAGAGAAAACAGAAGATAAAAATGGGAAGGGGTGGAGAACAGAACAATAAAGGGGAAAGGGAGTGAGATGGCCCTAGGAAATGGGCAGGATGGGGGCAACCCTCATCCAATGGATAGAATAGGATTCTAGAACACGAGGGGACTGAATATGCCACATAAATAGACTGAAATGAATCTGTTTATGAACAATCAAAAAGTTGGTCTATTTGGTCTTCTGGAAACTAAGATTAAGAGAGCTAAAGCACAAAAAGATGCTCTTAATCTATTTAGGGGGTGGTCCTTTACCACAAACTTAGTAAAACATCCGACTAGAAGGATCTGGATTGTATGGAAACTAGGAGTATATGATGTCAATATGACAAATATAGCTGAGCAACTTATTCACAGCATGGTCATTCATAGAGGGACAGGGAACAAGTTCAATGTTACAATAGTGTATGGGTTTAACAACCAAAGTATGAGAAGGCAACTGTGGGAGGATATCAAAAGCATACACCAGCAAAACAGAGATCCTTGGGCAATAATGGGGGACTTCAACTGCATTCTGAGTAATGAAGAGAGAATGGGAAGCAAGGTGACTATAGAATAAATCAGAGACTTTAAAAAATGCATGGAGGAATGCTCTATACAAGATATGAGGTCTTCAGGAGCTTTTTACGCCTGGAGCAACAAACAACCAGGTGGAGATAGAGTAATGAGCAGAATAGACTGAGTCCTCACCAATTATGAATAGATGACAAAGATGCCAGCATTAGAAGTCTATTACATGCAATCAGGGCTCTTTGATCACTCCCAATGCATAATAAACTGGGAGGGAGGGGGACAGCAGGTAAAAAAGACCTTCAAATAATTCAATATGTGGAGCATGGCATGGGATTTTAAAGAAAGGATAAAAGAAAACTGGAAAACAGATAGAAGGGGCATACAGATATACTAACTGGTGGGGAAACTGCACAGAATCAAGGGCACTTTGAAGAAGATTAACAGGGAGAGATTCAGTATTATTGAAAGAAGAGCAGAGGAGGCACTTAACAGTCTGGAGCTATGTAAAAGTAAGGTACAGCAAGATCCCAGGAATGAAGCTTTGATCAATGAGGAAGTAAGGTTAAATAAGGAACGTAGTAGATGGGCAAAGACAAGACACATGTTCTTACAACAAAAGCCTAAGGCACAATGGCTCGGTCAGGATGACCAGAATATGTCGCGACCCAATTCCCAAACCCGACCATAATGGCGCCTTTCGTGAAGACAAGGCCCGCCAGAACAATGCAAACACCTCCTTTAACAATTAATTAACATTAACAAAACCAAAACATGTGTAAAATAGTTATAAATGCGGAAAAAGCGATAATAGCAGAGGATACCATCCCGACACAGCGCCAAACCGAGGTGTCATAAGTCATGAGCTACTATAGAGTTTGTAATGAATCTACAAAATATAAGGTCTGATACAATAGTCTGAAGGAAACTCAAATGATATAAAATAGGTGAGACAAGGGGCTGCAGACGTCAACAGCTACCTCGTCACTTTAACTCGCTGACTGGTCTGGAAAGAATCAATGCTCAGGTGCAGACTTTACTATGCTTGTATCTGCACATATGGTGCAGGGAGTAATGTGAGTACTCCGACCCAGTGAGTAATAATAATAAATAATAATCGAAGGCATAAAAAGACATAAATTCACAAGGCAACTCTATATCAGGCATAAATCACTTAAACAGTAAAACAGTAAAGAGTCAATGAAATCTCCTTTAAAAACCGGTAAATCAGGTAAAACAACAAGTAAATAGTGAGTAGAAATCTGCCCCTCGGGTCGAGTATTAATTACTTAGAACAGTATCAGCCCCTCGAGCTTTGTATCAGTCACTCAGCATAATATCAGCCCCTCGGGCTCACTCTCATATCACATGGGTACCCGCGCTCACTATGGGTGTGCAGACTCCGGAGGGGCCCCTTACGGCCCAAACACTATATCAACATAAGGCCTGAAAGCCTTCTCACATCGCTCATAAGGCCTGAAAGCCTCCTCATATCACTCACAAGTCCTGAAAGCCTCCTCACGTCACTCACAAGGCCTGAAATCCTCCTCACATCACTCACAAGGCCTGAAAGCCTCACTCAGTCCAGAAAACATCATAAGCCCCTCGGACATCACTAAATAGTAGTGCTCAGCCCAACAGCAGTGAAGATATCATTTAAGTCTCAAAATTCAATTAAAATGGATGAGTTTATAAAAACAGTATAATCATTAGGACTGAGTTCAGGTAATGTATCAATATAGTGAGGAAAAATTGATAAAAGTCCAAGAAGGATTCAAGTATTTGGCATTAAGTCCAAAATATGGCAATAAGACCAAATCATGCTGGTAATAACATATCTTAGCCAAATACGCGGTAAAATATCGAACGGGACGGACCAAGTCGCAATCCCTAGTAGTAAACAACCCCGCACTCGCCATTAAGTGTGTGTTTCACCTCAACATAGCACTACATTGTGCGAATCAGGGGTTTCAAACCCTCGGGATATCATTTACTATCATTACTCACCTTAAGCAGGCCAAAATCCTAGCTCGCTATGCCCTTGCCTCTCGAATCGGCCTCCTCGCGCGTCGAATCTGATCAAAACCACAACGAATACATCACAATAGGCTAAGGGAACATAACCCAATCGAAAAGAATCAAAAAACATTGAAAATCACAAAATTTGCAAAAACCCGATCCCCGGGCCCATTTCTCGAATTCCAAAAAATTTAACATCAACGGATTCCTTATCTCTCCAGGAGTCTATAAATATCAAGAACTCCCAAATACGAGATCAAATGGCCCATCAAAACCCAATTTGAAATATCAAAACTCAAGCCTTAGTTCTTCCTCCTTTTTTATAAATTTTCATGAATTTCTAGATGGATTCTACCATTAAATCATGTATTTAGGTCATAGAACTTACCTTCAATCAATCCTAGTCGAAATCCCCTTCAATTATCGTCCAAAAGCTCTCAAGGATATTCGAAAATAGTGAAAAAATACCTTAGCTCACGGATGAAATATTATTTTAAAACCCTTCTGCCCAGACCTTATTTTCGCTTCTACGATCTAATTACCGCTTTTGCGATTCCCGCTTCTGCGGAATTCTTCCGCTTCTACGATGCTTCACTATTTGCCAAAAACCGCTTCTGCAGTCACAATTCGCACCTGCGGAAGATCATCCGCTTCTACGAAAATCCCCCTTTAGCCAATATCCGCACCTGCGGTCCCCTTTTCGCATCTGCGGAACCGCATCTGCGGCCCCTTTTCTGTAAATGCGGAAATACCAGAACCAGCAACTTCAGAAATGCTACAAGTCCAAAATTCATCCCGATGGCCATCCGAAATCACCCCGAGGCCCCCGAGACCTCAACCAAAAGTGCCAACCCATCCTAAAACATCATTCAAACTTGCTCCAATCATCAAAACACCTCAAACAACACCAAAATCATCAAATTACATCGGATTCAAGCCTAAGTTCTTCTAAAACTTCTGAAATACGCATTTGATCAAAAATCCGACCAAAACACCTCTGAATGACCTAAAATTTTTCACACACATCCCAAATCACCTAACGAAGCTAAAAAAAACTCTCAGAATTTCATTCCGACCCTCAGATCAAAATCTCACCCCACAAATGGAATTTACCAAAATACTAACTTCGCCAATTCAAGCCTAATTCTACACCGAACCTCCAAAATAAACTTCGATCATGTTCCTAAGTCACAAATCATCCCCACAAAGCTAACCGAATCACCGAGAATCACATCCGAGCCCTCTAACTCATAAGTCAACATCCGGTTTGACTTTTCCAAACCAAACCTTCCTTAAAGAGACTAAGTGTCTCATTTCCTTCTAAAACCAATCCAAATCGACTCATTCACCCAACTCTCTTATAATGAAACATAAGAAAGAAGAAAATGGGGAAAATGAGGCGGTAACTCACGTGACGACGGGTCGGGTCGTCACATCCTCCCCAACTAAAATAAACGCTCGTCCTCTAGCGGGTCAAGAAACATACCTGAAGCATCAAACATGTAAGGATATCTGCTCCGCATCTCCCGCTCGGTCTCCCAAGTAGCCTCCTCCACGGGCCGACTTCTCCACTGCACTTTCACCGAAGCTATATCCTTTAATCTCAACTTTCAAACCTGACGACCCAAAATAGCCACCAGCTCCACATCATATGTCAAATCATCATTCAACTGAACCGTGCTGAAGTCTAATACATGGGACGGGTCCCCAACATACTTCCGGAGCATAGAAACATAAAATGCCGGATGCACCCCTGACAGGCTGGGTGGCAAGGCAAGCTCATAAGCCACCTCCCCATCCCCTGAGTACCTCAAAAGGCCCAATAAACCGCGGACTCAACTTCCCTTTCTTTCCAACCCGTATAACACCCTTCATGGGCGAAACCTTTAGCAAGACTTTCTCACCAACCGTATAAGCCACATCTCAAACCTTCCAGACCGCATAACTCTTCTGACGCGACTGTGCTGTACGAATCCTCTCCTGAATCAGTTTTACCTTCTCTAAGGCACCCTGAACCAACTCTATCCCCAATGGTCTAGCATCATCGGGCTAGAACCAACCAACTGGGGACCTACACCACCTCCCATATAACGCCTCATACAGAGCCATCTGAATGCTCGACTGATAACTGTTGTTGTAGGCAAACTCTGCAAGCGGCAAAAACTCATCCCAAGAACCTCCAAAATCAATAACATAGGCACGCAACATGTCCTTCAATATCTGAATAGTACGCTCGGACTGCCCGTCCGTCTAAGGATGAAATGTTGTGCTCAACTCTACCTACGTACCCAACTCACGCTGAAATGTCTTCCAGAACTGAGAAGTAAATTGAGTACCCCTATCTAAGATAATAGACACTGGAACACCATGAAATCTGACAATCTCCTGGATAAAGATCCCTGCCAGTCGCTCCGAAGAATAGGTAGGACATACCTGAATGAAGTGCGCGGACTTGGTCAGCCGATCCACAATCACCCATACCGAATCGAACTTCTTCAAATTCCGAGGAAAGCCATTCACAAAATCCATGGTGACTCTCTCCCACTTCCACTCGGGAATAATCATCCGCTAAAGTACGCCACCCAATTTTTTGATGCTCATATTTCACCTGCTGACAGTTGAGATACCGAGCCACAAATCCTACAATGTCTTTCTTCGTTCTCCTCCACCAATAGTACTGCCTCAAGTCCTGATACATCTTCGCGGCACCCAAATGAATGGAATACCGCGAGCTATGGGCCTCCTCTAATATCAACTCTTGATGTGTTGCGGCCAAATGCACACGCAAGTATATGCGGTCGTCAAGTAATAAAGTGACTAAAAGTCGGATGTCGATCCCACGAGGACTTGTGATTAACTATCAACTAAATTAGACTATCCTAATAATCTATACAAGAATTAAACCTCAAAGTATTTGATACTAAACTAATTAAATAAATAAAAACAAATAATGAACTTTCAACAGAGAGAATGAGCAGATTTTTATGATATCAATGTAATGAAAATGATCTAGGGTTATGGGCTATCTAACATTCATGTTGTATTCTTCAATTGAATTGACTAACTAATTTATCTAGTTTATTGGTTGACATGGTTAATATTGCTCATAAGAATCTGTCGAGTTCTTACTCGCCTATTCAAGCTAACCTAACACCTATATGTCTATGGAGTTAGAATCAACAAGAATGCATTTATAATTCCTGTAAATCAACCAAGCAAGGCAATTAGGTATATGACTATCCTAACCGCAAATCCGTTCCCCGTGCCCAGGTTCAAGAACATGCTATATTCAATCCTATATGAAATCTAGAATTCCCACTTTCGAGTTCAACTCTAGATTCGTAGATAGTATTTAATTGGTGATCAAGCAATCAAATAATTAAGTGCGGGATTGAATAAATAAACAAATATGATAAACTAAGAAATCAAAATCAATATCCGACTAACAATAGTCATGAAAGAACCGCAACCCTAGAACGTGAAGTTTAGCTCCACATAGACATGGTAGCAAAACAACAAATCATACAAAGAAACATAAAAAGACTAAGTTGGTGGAAGAAAAGATGAAACCCGGCCTTCACGACAGCTCTATGCTTGTGTTTTCCTCTCAAAAACGTCCCTCCCCTCAAAATACCGTTTTTCCATGTATATATACCAATTATTGTTGGGCCCAAACAATTATACCTTCTCCAATGTGAAAAAGGAAACTTTTCCCGGGTGACTAGCGCGAGCTCGCGCATGAGCTCGTGCGTATTCCCTGACATTCTGCCTCCAGCTCTTAAACTCACGCGACTTGCATGAGCTCATTTTTCACCCTGTTCCGTTCCGAATTTGGAAAAACGTAAAAAATGAAAGTTGTAGCTCTTTGAGTTAGATTTCCAACAATATATTGTGGAGCAAAAATATAGTTCTGAGATAAAAGTTATATCTATTTTACTAGACAAAACACAATATGCCCACTGGAGTCTTTGTTTGCTCTAATTATAATTCGTTGACCCCCAAACACGATCCCGGCTTAATTCCTTGAACTTTTACCCAAACTTTAAATCTCCAAATCACTTGAATTCATTACATAATATTTACAGAGATAGAAATAACTTCTACAAGGCATAAAACACACAGTTAGTGCAAGACACTATCGATTAAAGCTCAAACTCAATTAAAGTGCAGTAAATTAGAGTGTAATAATCGACTAAAATACGTAAATATAGCCTATCTTCACGAAGCCCATCCACATTGGGCACACAAATCTGGCCTGCATCCTTAACACACCATCCTCACCAATGGTCACGTCTCTGGCATCATCATGCTGGACCTTGTCCTTAAGGACAAGCAAATGCGGGTCATCATACTGGCGCTCTCTGATGCAATCATATAAGGAAGACCAAGAAACCACACTAGCCAACACCCGACTGGGCTCCGAAATATCTAGTCTCACCAATCTATTGGCCAAGGCCTGAACATCAACTGCAAAGTGCCTCTCCCCAACTGGAATGTACATCAAGCTCCCCATACTAACTGCCTTTCGGCTCAAAGCATCGGCAACTACATTGGCCTTCTCCGGGTGATACAGAATGGTAATATCATAATCCTTAAGTAACTCTAGCCACCTTCGCTTCCTCAAATTAAGATCCTTTTGCTTGAACAAATGCTTAAGACTGTGATGATCGGTGAATACCTCACAAGATATACCATACAAGTAGTGCCTCCAAATCTTCAAAGCATGAACTATAGCAGCCAAATCCAAATCATGTACAAGGTAGTTCTTCTCGTGGGGCTTCAACTGACGAGAAGCAAAAGTGATAACTCTACCCTCCTACATCAATACACATCCGATCCCAACTCTCGAAGCATCACAATATATAGTATAAGAACGTGAAGCTGGCGGAAAAACCAATACCGGAGCTGTGGTAAAAGCTATCTTGAGCTTCTGAAAGCTCTCCTCGCACTCGTCTAATCATACGAATGGAGCACCCTTCTAAGTCAACTTGGTCAAGGACGATGCAATAGAGGAAAATCCCTTAACAAACCGGAGATAATAACCTGCCAAACCAAGGAAACTACGAATCTTTGTGGGTGAGGTCAGTCTAGGCCAACTCGGAACCGCCTCTATCTTCTTCAGGTCGACCTGAATACCCTCGCTAGACACTACGTGCCCCAAGAAAGCCACTGAGCTGAGCCAAAACTCACACTTGGAGAACTTTGCATAAAGCTTCTCCTCCCTCAATCTCTACAACACAATCGTAAATTTTGCGCGTGCTCCTCCTGACTACGAGAGTACACCAGAATATCATCAATAAAAATAATAACAAACGAATCCAGATAAGGCCAAAATACTTTGTTCATAAAATGCATGAACGCTGCTGGGGTATTAGTCAGCCCAAAAGACATAACAAGAAACTCATAGTGCCCATTTCTAGTCCTGAAAGTAGTCTTAATATTATCTAAATCCCTGATCTTTAACTGGTGATAGCCCGAACGGAGATCAATCTTGGAGAACACCATCGCTCCCTGAAGCTAGTCAAATAAATCATCAATGCAAGGGAGAGGATACTTGTTCTTCACTGTTACTTTGTTCAATTGCCTGTAGTCAATGCATATCCTCATGATGCCATCCTTTTTCTTCACAAACAAAATTGGTGTACCACACGATGACACACTAGGCCGAATAAACCCCTTATATAGGAGTTCCTGAAACTGATCCTTCAATTCTTTCAACTCCACTGGTTCCATACGATAAGGTGGAATGGAAATGGGATGAGTGCCTGGCACCAGGTCAATACCAAAATCAATATCCTTGTCCGCTAGCATGCCCGGCAGGTCTGCAGGAAATACATCGGGAAACTCCCTCACAACTGGGACAGAATCAATGCTAGGAGTCTCGGCTCCAACATCCCTCATAAATGCCAAATATGAAAGGCAACTCTTCCCAACCATACAGTGGGCTTTTAAGAATGAAATCACTCTGCTAGAAACATACTCAGCCACACCACGCCAGTCAATCCTTCGCATACCCAGTATAGCTAACGTGATTATCTTAACATGAAAGTCTAGAATAGCATGACACAGATATAACCATTCCATGCCCAAAATAACATCAAAATCCCCCACGCTCAATAGCAGTATATCAACTCGGGTCTCCAGACCCCCAATAGTCACTAAACATGACCGATACACATGGTCTACAACAATAGTTTTGCCCACCGGGTAGATACATGAACAGGTAAAGCAAGACATCCTCGGGACGTACCCAAATGATGAGCAAAATATGAGAACACATAAGAATAGGTGGAACAGGGATCAAATAATATTGAGGCATCCCTTTGGCAGACTGAAATAATACCTATAATGACAGCATCTGAAGCAATAGCATATGTCCTGCCCTGAAGAGCATAAAAGAGAGCCTGACCATCGCCTGATCGACCTGTACCCCTGGGGCGACCCCTGGCTGCCTGACCCTCACCCCTTACTGGCGGGGCGGGTGCTGAAGAAACTGGAACAGAAGATGAGGGCCGACCCCTCTGCTGAGATAAGCTAACAGCACGATGAGGACACTGCCTCCACATATTCCCAAACTCTCCGCACTCACAACAACTCCCAGGTGCTGGAGAATGGGACTACAGGGAATCCCTCGTGCCAGAGTGACTAGCTGATGCACTCGGCCTAGAAGAACCCTGAATAAACTGGGCACGAGATGAACTCTGCACTGGAAGGGCGCTGAGTGAAGGCTGACTCTGCTGAGAACCATGATAACCACGACCTGAAGATGCCCCACGATACTTGGGATGGGCCGACTGAGTGAGCCAAAAAGAACGACCCCTACCCTGCTGGAACTGGACCCTCGAAGGAGCGCCACTTTAACTGCTAGAACCTCGAGGCCTCTTAGCCTTCCTCTCCTCTTGATCCTGGCGGCAAACCACTCAATATCTCGAGCTATGTTAATCACCTCCTCGAATGAAGCGCCCTATAATCTCTCTCTAGTCATAAGAACACGGAGATGGTAGTTAAGGCCATCAACAAATCTCCTGATCCGCTCACGATCCGACGGAACCATCCAGATGGCATGACGAGCCAACTCTGAAAACCTCATCTCATACTGAGACACAGTCATATCTCCCTGCCGTAGCCACTCAAACTCCCTGCGAAACTCCTCTCTGCGGTACTACGGTACATACTTCTCCAAGAAGAGAGTGGAGAAATCCTGCCATGTCAAAGGTGCTGCACCAGCCGGTGTCACACCTCCTTTTTTACACACCACCTCCGGAGGGTAATGTATAAAGGAGTTTTTCCAATTTAAGTGACATTATTCAAAATGGGATTATTTATTTATTCAGAATCGCCACTTTGGATAGGTTTGTCTTTTGGTGTCCCAAGTCACCGGTTTATCTTGAATCCCAAATCGCGGAAATTTCGACTTCCCGAATAGAGTCTGCGAATCAAAAATTCTGAATAAGGAATTCTGTTGACCCGAGGGAAGGTGTTAGGCACCCCCGGATCCCTGGTTCTAGCACGGTCACTTAAACTATTATAATTGGCTTAATATCTGATTTTAATACATGTCATCCTATAGTGCAATTTTAAAATTATTTACCGCTTTTAATTAATTTTAAGGAAGTTGAACGTCGTTTGAAACATGTTTTTGGATCACCTCGCATGAAATGCACCTGGATCCTCGACACATTTTATTGAATGTTTTGGGATTTGGATTTGGGTCACATGAAATGCACACCCGAATTTATGAAGGTTAAATTATTAAAGAACGTGCCTGAAGTGACTAAAGTGTTATTAACTTTGCGGGAGGACATGAAAATTCGCTAAATGGCACGTCCTGAGTTCTAAATATTTTTAATGGAGTAATTAAAGAGGGCCACGCAATTTGTGATTTTATTTGCCGCGGCGTACCTCGTTTTATTTTAAAGGCCATCCTAAAGGGACTATTATTTTCTATTAGTGATTGTCTATCTAAAGGCCTAATTAATTATCATTATTAATAAACTACTATTAAAAGAATTCAAACGAATTCGGGCCATAAGATCAAGTCCAAACTCAAACAAAAGGATCTCCATCATTGAAAACCCCTTTAATTTGAGCTTGCTACTTAACTCGAAAGGCCCAAACTTGCATTATGTCAACTATTTTAAATATGAATTAAGCTCTCGGCACCTGGGGCCTCAGAGCCAGTCCCAAAATGAGGAAATTTAGTAAGGTTTTGAAGAAGTTGCCCGGTTGTGGGCCTATGCACAGGCCCAAGTAAAAAATAAGTTGAAATTAGGACTCAGTGATTTAAATCACTTGGGCATTTGATTATACATTAGGCCCTATCCCGTTTTTAAAAGATGTACCGCTTTGGCTCATGAATGAACCCAAACTGACATTAATTCTTGGGCCTATTAATAATTTTGTAAACAAATTGGCCCAATTTAAACAAATCACAAGCCTGCTATTGTTTAAATGCAACTGTCTCTTATAATTTCAACCTATTTACACATTGATAACCAATATACTCAATCTGGAGTTTTTAACAGCTTTTAGTTCGGATTAATACAACTTAATTCAGCTTGCCTGGAAAAGGTATAGGGACAGTTGGGCCTTCAAAACTACTGATTTTGTTTCCACAGTTAAACTAATCAATTTGGTAACAACAGGAAGATTATAGATCTATTCAATTCAATAGCTGCTAACTTAGTTCTAAATTTTACATTCTACTTATATCTAAGCTAATGAATTACCATTACAAACATGTATAGGATTCAATGCTTAACTGAAATGATCAACATTTGTATTGAAATGTCAAATTCAACAACCTAATACATACTTATTTGTTTTTTCATTCTGATTTCAAAGCCAATGCTGGAGGTAAAATTGCAGAAATTAGAACTAGCTCTAATGCAAGTAACCATCCAACCTATCATGATACTAACTTTTCAAATGTCTAACAAACATGAGTTAATACTGCTAACACTACTACAATTACAGTAAACCAGCAATACTACTAGAATTATCATGCATGAGTAAGATAAGGTACAGTTCAATAGTCCATGTTAATTATAAATGAAAATTTAATGGATCCCTGAGATTACTGAAATACAATATGAAAATTAACAGAGAAAACATGCTGCACTTCAATTTATTTCCAAAGCTTGAGAGCTACATGATATGTACCTGGAAAGTAGAACAAAATGAAGGAGAATTGAGGATCAGTTGAGCAACAACAAACAACAACAGTAAAATAAACTTTAGAACAAAAAAAACAGTATCACAGCAGCCCAAGAATTGAATTCAGAGGGGCAGCACCAGCAAACAACCAAAAACAACTTGAATAAACCAAATTAAAACTCAGGAATCAACCCAGGGACTCCTGAAGCTTCGACCACTGAATTACAAGGAACTTCTAACCATTTTAAACCCTATGTAAGCTGGAGATTTGATCTAAGAAACTTCAATGGAATTACAAGGAACTTCGATCACTGAATTACAAGGAACTCAAAATTATCCTAAGAAACTTCAATGGAATAGTATTTTTTGGAGTTTTTGGTTGTCTGAAGTTTCAGAACTTTGCAATATTTCTAAGACTAAAATTTTTTTCTATTTTTTTTTGAATATTTGACCTCACTAGGCTTCTCAAGTTTTTTTTTTTCAATTTTGAAATTTTCACATCTGTAACTTTTTAAACCCTTCTAACTTTCTTAGATTTTTCCCTCTTAAAACTTTTCAGATTTCTAAATCTCTAAAGCTTGTAAAACAAGGCAAGGGGTATGCCTTTTTATAGGCAAAGCCTAGGGCAACCTTTAGATTTTCATGTACACCCTAGGTCCCTCTTTTAATTTTACATTTTAGCTAGTTAGTATCTTATTTATTGTCTTGTTGCCCAAGTTACACTACTAAGTTCCTGAAATTCTAATTGGAACCTCATCTAGAAAGTTCTAGGTGTGTTCAATTTAGTTACTTGCAGAATTCCTTTTATTGAAATACCCCAACTACCCCTGTCTTTACCCTTAAATTACTAAACTAACCCCCCAGCACTTTTAACTTGGTCAAATAACCATGGTTAATTATCCAGGGGCTGGAATCAAATAGCTATAACCAAACAAATCCTAAAAATTGAACTAATCAAACAATCCAACTAATCAAAAACATGGAAATTAATTCTAACAATCAGTGAACTAACAATTAACTGCAGTCAAACAAAAATTGAAACTAAAGTCAAATTAACAGCAACAATCATGGATTATTCAATCGAGACCAAACACAAAATTTAACCCACAGAAAAAAAAATCAAAACAAAATCAATAGAACAAAAATTAAACCAAAAATAAAAAATAAAATAAAAACAGAACCAACGGAACAAAAAATCAATTAAAACCCTAAGAATCCTAAATCAATTAACATGAAGAACAATTGATCAGGGAGGGAATATCACATGCGAAATAAAAATAAAAATAAAAATAATCAAATGAGAAAGAAAACTTACTGATTTAACTTGACACTACGTTTGGTGTTCTGATTCACATGAAATTGAAGCTAATCACTTATTCTCCATTAAGAACGAACGAACAACATCAATTTGTAGTGAATCAACTCCTAAATCACAAAGAACAAAGGCTTGGGTCGATTGGTTTGAACTGTTGAAGCTCGAACTCAGATCTAAGATTTGAATAATTTTGGATAGTTTTGAAGGACGCCAATGACATGTTAGCCGTGAGGGAGGCACGGGGTTTATGGGGTGTTGTTTTGAGGTTGTTTGGAGGCAGCGCCGCCACCGAAGAACTGTGGCGGCGCTAGGGTTTTCATTTTTTGGGCGAAGATTCGAGGGATTATGGGTATGTTTGAGGAACAACGATGATGTATTTGAGATGAGGAGGTCAAGACAATTTTTTGGTGATAATTTGGTTGAGATCGGAGACTTTCCGCCACCGTAGGCGATTTTCGGCGGCGGCAGACGGTGGAGGAGAATGTGGTGGCTAGGGTTTTGAGGGGCTATTAAGACAGTTATATATCTAGGATAGGTGAGTTGCGATCCGTTGGATCAACAAAACATAGACGGCTAGGATTTTTTTAAATAAAAAACGACTTTGTTTCGATGGCTGGGGGATCCGGACCGGGTCAGGGTGCGTGGGTTTGGGCCTGGGGTTCAGATCAGGGTGATGGGGGTTTGGATCACATTTGGCCCAAAACATGGGTCTTTAATAAGACCTCTATTTTGCATTTTCTTTCTTCTTCTTCTTCTTCTTATTATTTTGTATTTTATTATTTTTTAGATTTTGTGGAAAGCAAAATTAAAATAACAAAGACCTAATTTAACCTCTAGAATTAAACTAATTAATTTTCTAAAATTAAATAAATCCTAACTTTAAAGGAAAACTAAGTAAAAATCGGAAATTAAAGTAAAAAAATGCAAAAGAACTATTTTTGCTATTTTCTCTTATTTTTGCAATGTCAATTAACTAACAAGCCTAATAAAAATATAAAATTGGGTCCTAAATGCAAATGTGCTATTTTTGAATTTTTTATGAATTATATCAATTAAAAATGCATAAAAATGCAAACAAACACAAAATCATACAATTAATTACCTAAAATTCAAATAATAAAAAATAAAAATCCTAATTTTAAGAATTCTATAGGAATATTTCAAGCGAGGCAAAAATCACGTGCTCACAGCTGCCCCTCTTTGCTCGGAGACACGAAGGGTTTTCGCAAAGAAAAATGAGCAAACATGAGGGATTTTGCCTGCTTGGCATCCCATGAAAAGCATTTTGAAAAATGTCTGACTGAACCCTGCTTCAAAGGTTGCCTACATATCGTTGGCTATAAAGAATCAGGTCGGTGTAGTTCTGGATGGTTTGGTAGCTGGGACTACCAGGAGCTGTGATTTCACTGCTGTTGCTGCTGCTACTACTTGCTGACCTCCTTATTACACCAAAAAGGAAAATCAAAGCTAAGGTAGCTATGCCTATCAACTATGAGTTACAAGATTCCTAGCTATAATTCTCTTAAAGCTTGATCTTGAGTCTTAGATGATTTTGCTGTGGACTCCGATCTGAATATTGATGCTTGCAAATTGTAGGTGTCAGTTCTTTCTTCAGAATTGGGTCAAAACGTGATCGGCAAAACTTGTGACTTCAATCAAATTTTGAGCAATCTGCACCTTCGTTCGCTTCAACGTTTGAATTCATTTCTTTTTGTTCTTTTATTCTTTTCATTATTCTGGATTGAGACTCATTCCATCGGTCATCTCGCACCCCTGTGCTTCGATGTTAGACCTGCTCAAGCACAAAAATAACAAATGAACGAAATTTTCTGTCCCAGTTTTCACTAGGAAAATTTTGTGAGTTATTTGTGGCAAAGTCTGAACTCATTCTTTTTTTTTTCAAGAATTGTATCTATCTATGATGGAAAAGATTAGGGAGTGGGACCCTATTTCTAAAGGCGCAACTCAGGGATTGAAGCCCTAATGTTTGGCAAAAAGTAAAAGCTCAACTCAGGGATTGGAGCCCTAATGTCGGCTAAAAAGGAAAAATGCTCAACTCAGGGGTCGGAGCCCTAATGTTGGCTAAAAGGATAAACGCTCAACTCAGGGGTTGGGGCCCTATTGTTGGCTAAAGGGAAAATGCTCAACTCAAGGGTTGGAGCCCTAATGTTGGCTAAAGGAAAAATGCTCAACTCAGGGATTGGGGCCCTAATGTTGGCTAAAAGGGGAAATGCTCAACTTGGGGGTTGGAGACCCAATGTTGGCTAAAAGGTAAAACGCTCAACTCAGGGGTTAGAACCCTAATTTTGGCTAAAAGGGAAAATTCTCAACTCAGGGGTTGGAGACCTAATGTTGGCTAAACGAAAAATGCACAACTCAGGGGTTGGAGCCCTAATGTTGGCTAAAAGGAAAAACGCCCAACTCAGGGGTTGGAGCCCTAATGTTGGCTGAAAGGAAAAATTCCCAACTCAAGGGTTGGAGCCCTAATGTTAGCTAAAAGTAAAAACACTCAACTCAGGGGTTAGAGCCCTAATGTTGGCTAAAAGGGAAAACGCTCAACTCAGGGGTTGGAGCACTAATGTTGGCTAAAGGAAAATCGCTCAACTCAGGGGTTGGAGCACTAATGTTGGCTAAAAGGAAAAATGCCCAACTCAGGGGTTGGAGCCCTAATGTTGGCTAAAAGGGAAAATGCTTAATTCAGGGGTTGGAGCCCTGATGTCGGCTAAAAAGGAAAAACTCTCAACTCAGGGGTTGGAGCCCTAATGTTGCCTAAAAGGATAAACGCTCAACTCAGGGGTTGGGGCCCTAATGTTGGCTAAAGGGAAAATGCTCAACTCAAGGGTTGGAGCCCTAATGTTGGCTAAAGGAAAAATGCTCAACTCAGGGATTGGGGCCCTAATGTTGGCTAAAAGGGGAAACGCTCAACTTGGGGGTTGGAGACCCAATGTTGGCTAAAAGGGAAAACGCTCAACTCAGGGGTTGGAACCCTAATTTTGGCTAAAAGACTCAGGGGTTGGAGCCCTAATGTTGGCTAAACGAAAAATGCACAACTCAGGGATTGGAGCCCTAATGTTGGCTAAAAGGAAAAACGCCCAACTCAGGGGTTGGAGCCCTAATGTTGGCTGAAAGGAAAAATTCCCAACTCAAGGGTTGGAGCCCTAATGTTAGCTAAAAGTAAAAACACTCAACTCAGGGTTAGAGCCCTAATGTTGGCTAAAAGGAAAAACGCTCAACTCAGGGGTTGGAGCACTAATGTTGGCTAAAGGAAAATCGCTCAACTCAGGGGTTGGAGCACTAATGTTGGCTAAAAGGAAAAATGCCCAACTCAGGGGTTGGAGCCCTAATGTTGGCTAAAAGGGAAAATGCTTAATTCAGGGGTTGGAGCCCTAATGTTGGCTAAAAGGAAAAATGCTCAACTCAGGGGTTGGAGCCCTAATGTTGGCTAAAGGAAAAATTCCCAACTCAGGGGTTGGAGCCCTAATGTACCCAACTCAGAGGTTGGAGCCATAATGTTGGCTAAAAGTAAAGACGCTCAACTCAGGGGTTGGAGCCCTAATGTTGGC